>PVLC010033475.1:0-17521 GCA_004027655.1 Graphiurus murinus | reverse complement strand
AAAAAAAAAAAAAAAAAAAAAAAAAAAAAAAAAAAAAAAAAAAAAAAAAAAAAAAAAAAAAAAAAAAAAAAAAAAAAAAAAGGCCACAGTAAAATGTCTTCAAAATTAGACATGATGGTGCATGGCTATAATTCCAGTATTTGGGAGACTGAGACAGGAGGATGGCAGGTTTGAGGACAGCCTCACCAACATAGCAACCTAACAAGACACTGCTTCAAAAAATATATATATAAATAAAAAGTTCTGGGGGATGTAGCTCAGAGGTAAAATGCTCCTGGGTTCAATTCTAACTCTCAGTACCCTAAAAAACAAAACAACTTCATCAAACCCAAAAAACTTCATCAAAACCCAAAAAACTTCATCAAACTGAAAGTTGATAGTTTTTTTTTTTAAGTATTATTTCATGATATAAATTATGTCAGTGTTTCAGGAAATTTTTGGAAATTTTTTCATTTTGGTTCTAGAAAATTAAATATCTTTCCTAAAAGCTTAACAATAAAATATTATCTAAACAAACAAGTAAGGATTTCAAAATAAGTTTTTTAGTGTTATTAAATATCATCCCTCCCACCACTTTTATTTTTAGACAATCATAGACTAGTCTTTAGGATTTATTTTGTTTTAGATTCAATTCTGTTAAGTCTATTTCTGTTTATATCTTTGATCTTAATAGCAAATATTCACTTCATACCATAGTAAATAAGGTAGTATACCATAGTAAATAAGGTAGTCATTAAAAGTGTTGCATCTAACAGATGAACTGAGCCAGATGTCACTAATTTTATTCATCAATCCTAATCTCTAAAAAGAAAAATGTTAATAAGAAGAAACCCACTGATCCAATTAAGTGCAGAGACAAAAAGAATCCACTTTAAGGACTAGGCAGTGTGCATAAATATTAAAATGAGTGAATCTTTTCAGTGGATTTGGCTAATGGAATCTCATCTAATCCCAATGTAAATGAAAGATTAATAAGGCAGTGGGAGATGGGAAGAACAAATCTAATCTCTCTAATAACATCTCAGGCACAGGAATCCACCTCTCACTGAGGCTGGGCAAACAGAAGGCTGCCAGGCACTGGAGGACCTTGATGAGGAGATAAGCCTTATTCCTGCAGTTAATTTGGTACAAATATTAAAAGGCTCTTGTCCTTGTCAATTCTCTAACCCCTGTATTACTGGGATTTCTGGCCTTGCTCCCTATTTCTTTAGTTTCCCGTAGATTGAGCACCTGGCCAATGCCCAGGACACAGCTGTTCTGCTTTAATGAAATCTGCAAATTGCGGAGCACATAGGAGGAGCTCAGGGGGAAAAAAAAAATCCACTTTGTTATTAAAGACAATAAGAATAATGCAAGGGGGATAGAAGACATTAGGATCCCATATCATGTCTATCAATTGAAGGATTTAATGTCACTTTACATAAAATGAAAATTGTCAAAGAATTGTTGAGGATTGTAGGTGATTTTTTATCATAAATGCCCTAAGAATAAGAGGCAAGGTAAAAATTTGGTTCTCTCCTTCAAGCATTCTATGTTTTCCCATTTCTAATATTAACAAAACCAAATACATTATCAGTAATTTGGTTGTCACAAATTTCAATCACTGGCACAACATGTCACTCAGTCACTTCACTTCTTGTGCTTCTATGATTCCTCTCGTCTACAAAAGAACGGACATTGCTTAGGACGCTAGACAGCTTACAGGACCAGTGTGAAAGTCAAATAAGTTTATAATATTATGAACTCAATTTAAATTAGGAAACATAAATTTAATACAGTTCTTTTCTCAGGCAAATTAAAAAATTGTAAGGTATACAATTTATGCCTCGTCAAACACAGCTTATTCTTACACATTAGGATATTATTTTACCATTGTCAGTTTTCTTTTCTGTGAACAAAAACACGGTTCTCTTACATACAGCAATTAGAAGGTAATTCTCTATTTTGTATAATCACATTCCTTCTTGCCCATCTTTCTATTTTAAAGCTCTCGCATGGTAATATACTCATCATTAGAATCAGAGTTGAAACTTAAAAAGAATCAGAGTTGAGATATTTTTATTTCATTTTATTATTTATTTACTTATTTTTCAGTACCAGAAATTGAACCCAGAAGCATTCTACCTCCAAGCTGTGCCCCTAGCCCTTTTTATTTTGAAACAGGGTCTCATTGCATCACTTGTATCACTATATTGCTGAGGCTGTCCTTGAACCTGTGATCCTCCTAGCTCAACTTCCCAACCACTGTGATTATGGGCATGTACCACCAATGGGCCCAGCTAACGTTTTCATTTTAAATTTGGAAGCATTAATTAATTTTTAAATATAAATCAGGACCTTTGGAATGATGACCTGAAAAAGATATGATTTCTTCCAGTGATACGACTTCAAAAAATAATTTTCATTAGAAAGTATTGGTAAATAAAAATGGAAATATGTGTTAAATCTCTATTTCTGTATATTACATTAATATTTCAGTAAGCACATCACCTGTTAAAATTCTGAACAAACCAAAACTACTAAAAATGCTCTACAGATCTTTTCTTTAAGCCCTAAAAAGGGAAATAAAATATGTGAGATATAAAATGAAATTTGAGGCCAAAAGAAATGAATATGCAATTGGGACCAAATTTAAAAAACTCCAAATGGAGGTTTTTTTTTTTTTCATGCATACTGTACATTTTCTTGTTAGTGCTGCCTTTTTCTTTGAATAAATGAGCATGTCAATGTATGTAGTGTGAGCAAAGATTATTCTCACCACCCACCCACTCTTATTCTGTGCATCTTTTCTGCCAGAAGTAGCCCTTTGCCCTTGGAAAGTCTTTTACTTCTGTAAACCACAATTTCCTCATCTGCACAGTGGGAATGAAATAATCTGCCTCATAGGGGTACTTTAAAATTACATATATTTGGAGTACTACTGGCCCCTTAGTAACTGCACAGTAAATATCACCTGCCTTTATCATTTTCTCTATTTCTTAACACTCAGAATTTAATAGATATTTTAAATGTATCTTGATGGAGCAATTCTGATTTAGGAGCTAAGAGGCTCAATTGAGTGATTAAAACCTGGCATTCTCTCCTTTCCTCAGGGAAACTCTGCCCTTCTTAGTCCAGCTCTAAGTTACCTTCCAATAACAATACTGAATATTTTTGCTATGACTCTCATGAAGAAAATGTAGTATCAATCTTTCAAGTAACATTTCATTGTTATAATATGTATGTGTATGTGTATAATATTTATGTGTATGTATCAAATGATAGCATTTGATATATAACTTTTGTAAGGAGAGAATTTTTAAAATGCAGTAATCTGAGAATGGAAACCAAACCACATTGGTGAATTCTGCCGAGTATAACACTGATATAGAAAAAATCTTGTAAAACTAATGAAAGTATTTAAAATTTAATAGGCATACCGACAATACATTGCATTTGTGAACACAAACATGCACACATAATTATGCACATACAAAAGCTGATTAAAGCTGAGAGCAAACTCTGAGAAATACAGACCAAATTAGATATGGAGTATCTCTTGTCTTTCTCCAACACTGCCCAACTGCATAGGGAATTTAGTGTCTCCATATAAATCTGGACTGCTGAATGCACAAAGAAGGATCAAAAAGTCTTGGAGCTGACTAATGAGATACGGTTGAAGGAAGAGGATAACAAGACTCCTGGGGACAAGGGCAATATTGTCAATGAAGCACACACTGCTTGGTACTTAAGGGCGTGTGTCAACCAGTTTCAGAACAAAGAGTTGCCTGGTGATTTTAAGATGCAAAGATCAGATGCATTGAAGCACAGTACACAGAAGTCAGCGACAATCAAGAACAGTGATCCTTCAGCATAAACACCAGGTACTGCTTCAGAGACAAGAAGGGAAAAGTTCATCTCAGAAGGTGTGCTGCAGATTACTACATGCAAAAGTTGTATCACAAAGATATGAATTGATTCTAACACCATTTTCAAGATAATGTGAGGCTAATATTTTTAGGATATCTCTATTTGCACACATACAGGGAACTGTTCACATATAAATATATATGTATATATATATGTGAAGCATTCATATTTTTGTTATGTTTTGGAAATATGGAAACCTATATACAAAAGTAAAAATAAATCAATACTGTCAGCTTTCACAGTGCTTACAATATAGTAAGCATGATTTGTTCAGATTTTAATGTTTTCATTTCAGTTATAGACATATTAAATTTGTATAAATCTTATCCACTGCTCAAAATGTACCTTAATAATATGAACATAATTCTTTTTCTATTCTAATAAATCAGACACTTTTAAATTTTCATAAACAGTGAATATTCCTCAAGCCTATTATTAGTCAAATTGAAAAAGTTCAAATCATTCTGACATAGCTTTAAATTATATAAATAATCCAAAACCTGGTTAAAACAGTATCCATAACATAACATTTTTCAAAATGACTTCAAGGTTTCTGATCTGATGTAATATAATAAAGAACAGCAAACAACGAGGCCATGCCATTTCTAGCTCTAACCTCCATATCCTTTTCTTGCTCCATATCCCTACTCTATTAGGGCTTTTGCAGTAACTTTTAAATAGTCTCCCAGCCTCTAGTTTCAGCTTATTTTTTACCTCCTCTTCCTTGTACTACAGTATTCTAATTGGCAAATGCCTCCCTTAATTAAAAGTCTTGAGTTTTTCTCCCTACAAGTAGGTCTTTTGATTGGATTCCATCCACACTTCCAGACTCCTACTTCTTCCCTGTACAGTTAGCATGAGTATTAATGAAATGCTTTTACAACTCATTCACAGATGATGCAATGTTTGCTCCCATGTCAGTGCCTATAATATCACCTTTGCCTGAACTGATTTTCCTTCCACTCCTACTTCTTTAGCTTCTCCCTTCTTTCATATCTCAGTTCAGCATCACCTTTATAGCATCTTCTTTAATTTTCTCCACTTGTCCGCCCTCTTACATAAGTAGAGAATAAACTCCTTCTGCACTCTCCTGTAGTTTTTCTAACACTATTAAAAATCCTCCCACGTTTTAGTGTCCTTGTTTATTTGCATGCTTTCTATTATACTGTGAGTAGCTTTAAGATAGGCACAACAGCCAGGGATGGTGGCACATGCTTGTAATCCCAGCATTCAGGAGGCTGAGACCGGAGGATCCGGGTTCGCGGCCAGCCTCAGCTACCTAGTGAGGCACTCCGCAACTTAGTGAGACCTGGTTTCAAAATAAAGAATAAAAAATAGGGCTGGGGGTATAGCTCGGAGGTAGAATGCCCCTGAATTCAATCCCCAGTACCAAAAAAAAAAAAAAGACAGGCACAACAGGTTATGTTTCCCTGTCACCCAGAATAAAGTAGAAGAGACAGTGGAGTGTGACAGACCTATGTTTTATACACACTTGTACAACCTTGGGAAAAGTGTATAATTGGAACTGTTTCTAGTTTTTCAGGTGTAGGGTAGAGAAAGCATTATTACACCTAGGGTTGTTATAATAAATGCAATCCTATACTTAATGCATAAGAGGTATTCAAATAGCAATACTAGTATATTTAGTTAATTAATACATATTTGATAATGAATATCAGAGTACATGAATATACAAACTGTTACTCTCCTGTATTGGGTCATATTTATAAGTTAGGGCTAATTTCTAGGTAAGGGTGAAAATATTCTATTTCATTAGTCATCTTTCTTTGTGGCATATTATACCTGAGCAAGTACAAATGGTCCAGTATTTCCTTTTCTATCAGCCCTTTTCTATCAGGTAATTGATGAAGAGTGAGTATCATCTGAATTGGAGGGGTTTTACCATTTTGGTACAATTTTCAGTTTTACTTGAAGTTCTATAATACATCAACCTCTTTATAGGTATTTTGAATAGCCTAGTGTGGCCCGATTTTTACTGAAGGCTTTTGAATCAGTAAGTATATCTAAGAAGGCTTCTGTAAGTATCTTGCTGGTCTGTGTGCCTCATTTCCTATTCAGTGAGTTTCTATACAACAAATATATTCATCTGGCAAATGTTTATGGTACATCTACTATGTGCTGGGTACTGTAAGAAGCTCTTGATCAGGAGTAACCAAAAATTTTCTTAAAGGATAAAATAGTAAATACTTCAGTAGTATTCTTTGTGGTCCACATGGTCTATGTCACAATTACTCACTCTGCTGCTACAGCAAAAAAAACTATCATGGGCAACACATAAGCTAATGTATGTAACCTGGTTCCAATGAAACTTTACAAACACAGTTGATGGGCTATAGTTTGCAGACTCTTTCTCCAGAGCTCCAGAGCCCCCCCAAAAACAGAAAATATTTTTAATGCTCCAGTAGAGGATGAACACAATCAGCAAGTTAATAAACTAGAACATGGAAGAACAACCCAGTGCTCTTTAAATAATTAAAACTGGGGATGCTCTAGAATTGGACCAGGTGCTGCTTGGGTTGTCAGAATGTTTTCTCAGAAGAAATATATTTCAAACTGGTATTTAAAAGACAAAGAACTATCCCTAGGAAGCCAACGTAGAGAGCATTTTATAAAAGGGTAGACACTAATGATAGTGGCAAGTAGAAAATGCCCAAATATCAGCATGATGGCATTAAAATCGAGTGTGATATTTCAAAGATAGATTCTCACAGTTTTCTAACAACACCAAAATACCCACACAGACTCATTTGGTACAAGGGAGTATTATGAGAGATTAAAAATGGCTTGGGTATTTTTACTGTAATAAATATACTTTAGAAAGAAGGGTTAACTCCAGCATTATATTTAATAATTTAAGAAAAGAAAATTGGAACCCATTATCCACCTTTTCTCTGTACCCCTTACTACCCCTCCCAAGTCTCTAGTAACCTCTATTTTATTCTAAAAGCTAAGCTTTTTAAGCTTCCATAGCATGCAGCATTTGTCTATGTCTGGCTTGTTTCATTAAACATAATGTCCTACAAATCCATCCATGTTGCCGCAAATGACAGGGTTTCTCTTTTTATCGCTGAATGGTATTTCATTTTGTATACCTACATATTCTCGTACATGCATATGTCTAATATTCCATAGCACAAAAGGGTAACTAGTCTATAACAGTTATACATTTCAAGATAGATAGAAAAGTGTGAAGGTTTCCAACATACAAAAATATTTGGGGAGTGGAAATAATTATCCTGATTTGATCATTAACATTATATACATGCATTTAATTAAAATAACATATCCTACAAATATGCATAAATATGTCATTTAAAAATAAAATCTTTCCTTTCTCCTTGAATTTTTAAAATATTCTTATCTAGACTATTGAGATTCAATTTCAAATAAATTATGACCATTCTTAAAATACTCTAAGTCCACTAGAAAATACACAAGGATGAGTCAAAGAATCTGAATAAAATTTTGCTTTCTTTCATAGACCCTATTAACACCACCCGCCTATCAGAAGCAAAGTAAAAGTTTTGAGCCGTGGAGTGGGAGGAGTGGTCAGAAAAGTCTTCCTGGAAGAGAAGGCACACACAGTTTTAGAAAGAGTGGAAAGGCAGTGGAGGTCTAGATGGCTGATCTCCCTACGCAAGGCACTGAGGCAAAAACAGACATAAGGCATTGCAGGAGTTGGATTATTCAAAATGGTAGAATAGAGGGGACTATGTGACAGTAACAGGTACAGAGATGTAGCAGTATCATCCACAAGTACTAAACACAAAATAATTTTGTTCTGAGAAATACAGAGAGTCAAATAAGGCAGTGTGGAACAAGAATTTTTTTTTTTTTTTGAAAATGTAGGTTATAAATGGGGATGACAAGGAAACCTAGTGTAGTCAGAATGGTGAGGGTTAATAGTTTGAGCTAAACAGGTAGTATGAGGAGACTGAAAGAGAGGAAATAATCTGCAGGCCATGGTCATAAAAGTTGGGAAAAGAGAAACAAAGCAGCCTGGCTTGCTGCCTTGGATGCCTGGACAGTGCTGACAGTGCTATTGACCAACGAGGCGCAGTGTATGGGGGAAACCAGAATCAGTTTAACTTTATAAGAGGAGGTGACTGTGATATACCAATTTAGGCAATTGCAGACAAAAAATACAATAATGACACTGCAGCTTAGCCTTGAGGTTAACACGGAAGCTCAGATTTGGGACTCAATGTTTCATTGACAGCTAAAACTATCAATTTGAGTGATGTTACCAATAAATAACAACAGTAAGGTCTATGGATCTGCAGGTACTAAGATAAGCCTTATTTATCAGAGGCAAGTTGCTAAAAAGAAGCAATATGGACCAAACTTTCATGAACAAGAACAATGTTCCTCATACCAAGTAAGCAGTGAGTAGCACATTTTAATATTTACTCTCCTCATTTGGCAAAAACAGCCAAATATGCCTTTCGAGTACGATATTCACATCTACACTAAAATGAATGTAATGATTATAAATTCCACGCATCTGTGCATAACTCAGTCTATCAAGAAGAGATAATACAAAAAGATATTGAAACCAATAAAAACCCATTATCTTCTAATGGATTTTTTTTTTTTTTTTTTTTTTGGCGGTACTGGGGATTGAACTCAGGGGCATTCTACCTCCGAGCTATACTCCCAGCCCCATTTTTTATACTTTATTTTGAAACCGAGTCTCACTAAGTTGCGGAGTGCCTCACTGGGTAGCTGAGGCTGGCCACGAACCCGGATCCTCCGGTCTCAGCCTCCCAAATGCTGGGATTACAAGCGTGCGCCACCACGCCCGGCTCTAATGGATTTTTTTGAATGTTGTCTTTTTCAGAGTAGTATTGATTGAAATCAAGTACCCAGGGATACAATGCCTGTATGTCTTGTATGTGGAACACTTTGACTAATGCATACTGTGAACTTGGAGAATAAGCAGTCTCTCTCTGCCTCTCTCAGACTGATGAGGGACTCCATTGTGCCCTTCACACTCATGTAGGGTCTCAAGAGACTGTGGCTCGGTGGTTACATCATCCTACAAGGCTATAACATTCTACCAGAGTAGTCATATATGGATTATAAATGCATTTCAAATTGCTGAACATACTCTCCTCAACCTCACTGTGAGGCTCTCTCCTGCAATGCACATGTACCTTTGACTTCTGAGGCAATTTAAACCTGCGTCGCGAGCTCAGAACACACAAATGCCAACTACCATCATTCATCAAAAGACAAGAGTGACAAGGTTTAATTACTCAGAAACATATCAGGCTTTTATTTCTAAAAAGAAGGCTGCACCTGACTTTTCAGTAAAATTTAATATCAGAAAGTATGTCATAAAATGGAAAACTGGGCACACGTTCAATAATAAAATTAATTTTAACCAAATTGTTATCATTTTTTATTTAAACATGGCATATTGAAATGAATTTTATGGTTCTTCCTCAAATGTTCTTTGGCTTCATACTAGTCTTACTCATGTTTATAAAAGAAGTCTTTACTTGCCTGTCAGTTTGTGTTCCACATCAAACTGATGGAAGCCAGAATCTTTCACATTATTTGTCAGTTCCTCTGGCCTTTCCAAATAAATCTGAAGCAAAGCCTCTGCACTTCTTTGCCTGTACCGGTTGAAATTATTTTATACTCATTCTACTAAGGCATCAATCTTCCATTATTTTGTCCTTCTATTTGATATTCTTAAATGCAAAAATTCCAATATCTTCTTGGTTAAAATCAAAAGCCTCAGCATTTTATGACTGACTGGCATATTATTTTTAATTTTTCCTATTTTTATACATTTATTGGGGCATTATAATCATAAATCATCATGAGATCAGTGACACAAAAATACATACATATATCACTTGTTGCATTTCCTTCTGAATCCCATCTCATTCCCCTTCCTACCTCCCTTACATGTTACTGAGATTGGCAATGATACCTTCATATATGGACATAATAATATTTGAATTGTTTGCTTCCTCATTACTCCTTTTTCTCCTCCCCACCACCCTCCCCCAAGTCACTCCAACTATTCTATCTCTCTCCTCATTTATCTGAAATCTCTTTTGTTTCCTAGTTTCTCAGTAGCTTCAGCACATGAGAGAAAACATATGACCTTTGACTTTCTGAGACTGGCTAATCTCACTTAGCGTAATATTCTCTAGTTCCATCAATTTTTCTGCAAACAAGTGTGTTCTTTATGGATGAGTAAAATTCCATTGTGTGTATATACCACATTTTCTTTTTTCATTCATTTGTTGATGGACACCTAGGTTTGTTCCATATTTGGCTAATGTGAATTCTGCTGCAATAAACATAAGTATGCATATATCACTACAGAATTCTGACTTTTAATTCTTTTGTAAAGACATTGAAAAGTGGTACGGTTGGGTCATATGGTCATTTAATGCCTAGTCTTTTGAGGAACCTCTATCTAATCTTCATAGTAGTTGTACTAGTTTATAGTCCCACCTACAGTGTATAAGAGTTCCTATTTCCCTATATCTTCATCAGCATTTATTATTGTGTTCTAATGATTTATATACCCTTAAACAGAGTAGAAATATCTTCTTCAGAAAGGTGTATGTTTGTGTGAGTATGTGTATGTGTGAGTATGTGTATGTGTGTGTCTGTGTATGTGTGTGTATGGGTGTGTGCATGCATGTGAGAGGGAGGGTATCACTAATAGGCAGAGCATATTTTGTTTTCTTTAAACTGATTCATATGTATTACAGTCATAATCACTAGGATTTAACTAATTTGAGATATTCAATTATGATAGCCTTCTATATACTTGCTTAATTTCTGTGTGTGAGAGGGCATAAAAACTGAGTTTGTTGCAGTTTTAAAGATTTCAAATGCAATGGAAATGAACTCACTGTAACATCAGCTAAGAGGCTTCTACTGAATGTATTTCCTCAATTGCAAGGGCATGTCCCATGATATTTTCTACCACTTAGAACCTATCTTATTAGTCATTTAAAAAATTTACTATTGCAAATCAAACAAAAATCAAATTTTATTGTCTGAAATTTATATCTTTTATCAAACATAATAAATGTTTCATAGTTATTAATGTTTGTGGACCATTACAATTTGTTCGCTAAAACGAAAATTTCTTTTAAACCCAGGGCTACTGCTTGGTACCTTTCTATTTTTTTTTTTTTTTTTTTTTTTTTTTGGTGGTACTGAGGATTGAACTCAGGGGCATTCTACCTCCGAGCTATACCCCCAGCCCTATTTTTTATTCTTTACTTTGAAACTGGGTCTCACTAAGTTGCAGAGTGCCTCACTAGGTAGCTGAGGCTGGCGGTGAGCCCGGATCGTCCAGTCTCAGCCTCCCAAGTACTGGGATTACAAGTGTGCGCCACCACACCTTGCTTGGTCCATTTCTAAACAACTTCCTTCTTTCTTAGTTCAAAAGAAATAGAAATGAATTCTACCAATATCAAAAACACATATTAAAGTATACTCTCGCCGGGCGTGGTGGTGCACGCTTATAATCCCAGCATTCAGGAGGCTGAGACCGGAGGGTCCGGGTTTGCGGCCAGCCTCAGCTACCTAGTGAGGTATTCCACAACTTAGTGAGACCCGGTTTCAAAATAAAGAATAAAAAAATAGGGCTGGGGGTGTAGCTCGGAGGTAGAATGCCCCTGAGTTCAATCCCTAGTACCGCAAAAAAAAAAAAAAGTATACTCTTCCCCTAGATTAAGTTATTTTATTTCAAATCTGAAGAAATGTACAGTTTTTTGGAATTAGTTCTACATAAATTATATTAAAGGGAGATACATGTACAATGATGAAAATAAAACAATGATACAATTCTAAATTTTAAATAATATATAAATATTTCATATTTCAAAGTGTTTTAGTCAAGATATAGTTTTGATCTACTCTTTTTATTTTGGGTCAAAATTGATTTCCTTGACCTCTTAATATTTTTTCCTGTAAATGCTTTAATGTTTTCTAATCAAAGCTTGTAATTATAACTTTTAAAATGTACAAATAATGAGATCACAATTTTGTGGGTCAGTTCTTTAAAATGGAATTAAAATATCTGGCAATATTCAACATTGGAATCTGGATCTATTTATACCAAGTATAAATATACACACACATATATGCTAAATGTGTAAATGTAATATTTCTTTACAGACTTATTTCCTGGGGAATATATACATATATATTCTGTGTGTGTGTGTGTGTGTGTGTGTGTGTGTGTATGTGTGTATAGAGAGAGAGAGAGAGATTAAATTTCTAGTAACTATACACTAATACAGTGAAAAATCTAAAGAAAATAAGTATGTACATGTTTCAACTGTACGTTACTAACAGAATTTAATGTATGAAAATAAATAGAACAGAATCTCCAATACTCTACCAAAATCTCCAATACTGTTTCTATTCACAGGATGTCAAAATTAGATATGGTCAAAGGTTTCAGGAGGCAAATGGAACTTGATGGGTGACATGCACCTTCTTTATTATTTACCCCAAAATTCAACACATTAACACCAATAAAATGGCATAATAGAGATGAAATTACTAAGCTAAAAAAACTTAAATTTTCCCAAATGAAAGTATCAATATATGTAAAAAACATATCTTATTGCTAAACTGAAAATCAGCAAGGCACATAATATTCCTATTTGATCTAGTGTAACCTAAAAAGGACCTGCAGCAAAGGGGTCTATGGAAAGGACCATTTTGAAAGAGTAACACATACATTTTGATTAAGCAAGGAGAAAGAGTTGGCCACATAGTGAATTCCTAAAATGCAGAAAGAATAATATTAAAATATCATGATTATGCTGTTGCATGACACACAGCCATGACACAACTACTTTTTATACTTAATTGCTTATATAGTTTATTATAATACTGTCATATATAATGCAACAGTCCTAAATAATCAACAGCCTATTTTCATTTTTATATTGATTTCCTTAGCTTTCATTTGAATAAATTAATTTAATTCTATTTTGTTATTAAAATACTGTTTTTTAAATTCAATGACTAAAAAAAGTATATGTATATGAGCTGAATTCCATGTTAGGATATTATGGTGGATAACAATATTCTCATTAGACTAATATTAAAATAATTTATACTCAACTTTTCTTATAAAATGAAACTTAATAGATAAAATAAGCAAGATTTTGCTTTAACAATCATCTAAGAGTGGCCCACAGCCCATGGTCCAGTGACCTTATATTTTCATTACTCCTCAACAACTTTAAGAATAACAAATACTAGCCAATAAATTGAGTTAATTTGGACCTCAATAGAAGATTCAAACACTTGGACATGGTTTAAAAAAATAGGTTATTGTAGAAGTGAACTATAAATACAAATAAATATAAAAACTGACTCAAACTAAAGTACATAATACATAAATGGAATACTGTATTAAATTATATTTAACACACTGCCTTTAATTATAAATGCTGATCGTTGAGTTATATCATCTGACACAAGAGAAGTTCCTATTTCTCAAGAGATTTTTGAAAACCCTTATTTGAAATTATATATATATATATACATATATATATATATATATATTTTTTTTTTTTTTTTTGCAGTACTGGGGACTGAACTCAGGGGCATTCTACCTCCGAGCTATACCCCCAACCCTATTTTTTATTCTTTATTTTGAAACTGGGTCTCACTAAGTTGCGGAGTGCCTCACTAGGTAGCTGAGGCTGGCCGCGAACCCGGATCCTCTGGTCTCAGCCTCCTGAATGCTGGGATTACAAGCGTGCGCCACCACGCCCGGCGAAATTATATTTTAAATTGATGAAAAATAAAGGATCCAAAAATATCTTGGACCATTTCTTTGTTCAAACAGTTATAGTAATCAAGTTTATTTTTCAGTATGGTATTTACACATTCCCACCTGGACTAGACAAACTTATGATGAAGGTAATCTAAAAGGGAACTGTAAGGTTAGAATACTAGAAATAACAAATATATATGCAAATTATTACAGAAGTTTAAGTTGGACTTAAAAGGATAGATTAAAACAATTTTACATTTAAAAACTTGTTTTTTTGTTTGTTTGTTTGTTTTTTTAACAGCTGGGCATGGTGGTGCACACTTGTAATCCCACTACTTGGGAGGCTGAGACAGGAGGATCACAAGTTTGCAGCCAGCCTCAGCTACTTAGTGAGGCCCTCAGCAACTTAGTGAGACCCTGTTTTAAAATAAAGAATAAAAAAAGTAGGGCTGGCTGGTAATCTGGTGATGTAGCTCGGAGGTAGAATGCCCCTGGTTTCCATTCCCAGTATCGCCAAAAAAACCCTTGTTTTGATTTTTTAAATTTGAGAATATGAACATTCAGATAACAAATAGCAAATAAAATACAAGATAACCATTTTTATCCATTTAGTTTCCTATTTAAAATGGGAAAATGTTGGATATATATATATATAATATATAATATAGTTCAAAAATAAAACACTAAGGAATGGGAAATAAAATGTTTCAATTGTAAAGAGAAAATGATATTCCAAAAATATTTATATAAACAACCCTTTAGCAAAAATATTATGCCAAGGTTGGCATTCATAGAATATTATAATATATCAAAGGACTGCAGAGAAGGTTAAAGAACATACATATACACAATGACTGGGTTGCTGTTAGGTGACTGTTAAACCAAGTCTTTTTTTTTTTTTTTTTAAAGCGTTATAGTGGAGCTGATAACTAAAGGGGTCACAAACTATTCTGGAATAAAAATGTTCTTCAGGTTAGAAAAGACCTGTGATTAATAAACTGTGAAAATTAATTATGGAAACCACTTTATGTATACAGAATACCATCCTTATGCAAAGTAGTTTCTTTAAAAAATAAAGCCTTCCACCAGCTACCTGTGTCAGCCTCCTGGAGACTTCTGCTTTATACCCAAAATGGCATAGTCACCACCAAGGTACTTCCAAAGGATCAGGTGATGACCAAGCAGATATAGAAATGACAACTGATTATTACAGACCTGGAAGTATGGTAATAAAGCTATTTTCAGTCACATGCCAGTCTGGGTGCTCATAAAATTGAACATCCACATAGCTTCCAGTTACTATCACTTGCAAAGAACAAGAAAAAAAAGTTAACACAAGACTGCAACATGGTTAGGCCTTTGGTGCTATCTTAAAATACTTCATAACTCAAATAATATCTTTTAAAAGTTCATATATTAGTCATTAAAAGTTGTACATGACTGACAATAAATGTTACCTAAGCCAAATCTGATTGCTTCTATAGCTGATAGCCTGTTTTTAAAATCTCATCTTTTTATCTTAAGACAAAATATTCCTAACATTTTTAGTCCACTTAAACCCTCTCTTAGAATTTTAGAAGTATTTTTAAATGACCTTTTATCTCTGTGGAGAATTCTCAGTAAGATTTTATCCATAAAGTAAAATGCCAGATAATTAATAAATTCTCATCTCAAATTCCACATCTCCATTTTCTCTCCAATTGTCAATCCCTTTTTAATTTGCTGTGAACAGTACTGTCAGTCTGTTTTGGAAGCTATTCTAATTTAAGATTTCATTATCTCTCTTCTTCAACCTTTGAATGGCCTGTCACTTGTTATACTCATCATAAAAGCTAGCTGAGTACATTTCTGCTTTCTAGCTCTGAATTTATAGAGCCACTGAATTGTGCACACATCCTTTTTCATTTGTTCTCTTTGTATTACTTTCTCATTTCACTTTAGGAACAAAGAAACTATGAATTTTTATTTGTATTCCCACTAAATAGTACAGAAAATTGCAATAACTAGGCATTTTACAAATCACTGAATATTCTTGTTCAAAAAATTTACAGAATGATTTCTTTATAATACTGCACCTAATAATCTGAAAAACACAAAGAAAAATTAGTGAGCATATTGCATAATACTTGAACTCCTCTTAAAGAAGGACATTGAGAGATATCAGTTCTGATAGGTATTTAAGGAAAGATATTTGATATTCCTTTTTGACTTATGTGTTCACTAGACAGAGTGCTAGAACTTAAGTCAAATGTATATGGGATAAATGGGTTCAACAAAAAGATTAGCCATATATGTTGAAATAGATTCGTCTTTTTTGTGTTTTTTTTGCGGTCCTGAGGATTGAACCCAGGTGCATTCTACCTTTGTGCTATTCACTGGTTCTATTTTATTTATTATTTGGAAACAGACTTTGCTAAATTGCTGAGAGCCTGACTAAATTGCTGAGTTTGGTTTCAAACTTGCAATCCTCCTGTCTCAGTCTCCCAAGTACATTACAGATGTTCACACCATGCCTTAAATCAATTAATTAATTAAACACAAAATTGATTTCTGGAGCAAGGTGTTCTTGGGATCCCTTTGGACTGTGTCGTCTATGCTTAGTCCACTCTGTTTTGTGGGTGCTAGAAGAAAGCAGCAAATGTAGGGGTAGTGTCATCAATCTACTCCCAAGCAGAACTGATGACAATTTCAAAGGAAAACAAAACAACAGGAAGCCAATAATTGACAGTCACTGGAAGTGGTCCAAGAAGTACAGTGCAAGCAAATACAAGTACCAGCAAAGGTATTATACTCATTTAAAGAGGTATTGTGGGCTATGTCTAAAAGTGTATTAATAAGGACTGGATATTTTGAGGCTAATTTATACCCCATAACAGTACTCACTCTAAAGAGATAACTAATATTTAGACCTAATATCCAGACTACACTTACAAAAATAGAAAACAGAAGACACCAAAACAGAGGTACAGCTGGGTTGGCTCGCACACACCTGTAATTACAGTACTTGGGAGGCTGAGACAGGAGAATTACAGGTTGGAAGACAGCTTTAGCAATATAATGATACTCTGAGCTACCAAGCAAGAATTTATTACGAAAACAAAAAATAAAAAAAAAAAAAAGGGCCCGGGGTATAGCTTAGAGGTAGAATGTTCCTGGGGTCAATCCGTTCAATCCCCAGGAACACACACACACAAACACACACACACACACACACACACACACACCACACCCCAAAGGTGCAAAACTAAGAACCCTTTAAACACGAAAGAAAAAAAAGCCAAGAAGACAACAATAAATCCTCACAACCCCATAATAACGGAAGTCAGTGACATAGAGGAACAGAAAGAGAATTCAGAATTTTGATTATTATGATCAAAGAGCTTAAGAGCAAAATCAAAGTATATATAAAAATATTTGTTGAAATGTGAAAGAACATATCAACAAAGAAACTGAAACTCTGAAATTCTGAAGAAATTTAAACTTTGAAAAAGAACAAAACAAAAACCCTGAAAATTAGACCAGAAACTTTACAATTATTAAAAGGGGGCATAGGAGCAACTCTCTAACATATAGGCACTGGTAGTGACTTCCTCAATTAGATCCCAGAAGCTCTATAAATAAAACAGAGAATCAATAAATTGGATGGCACCAAATTGAAAAGCTTCTGCACAGCAAAGGAAACCATCAAGAGTCTGTTCATCATTAACAATCAGGGAAATACAAATCAAACCTACAACTGAGATTGCATCTAACTTCACTTAGAATGGCAATCATCAAGAATATAAACAATAATAAATGCTGGCGAGGAAG
>PVLC010033474.1:0-17766 GCA_004027655.1 Graphiurus murinus | reverse complement strand
CTATTGATGATATTATTAATAGTCCATTCTACATTTTAAAAACAAACACCATAGCATATAATTTAGCATATTGACTACTATTATCCTATCCATTAGTACTAATAATTTGCTAATTATACGGGTTATCTATGACTGTGTCTTTTGTGTTTACATATTTGGCAGAACCATCTGTAAATCAAGCAACTTGTTTCTTCTTTAGATGTCCAGTGATCCTAGACCTGCAAAACCTCAAGGTAGACAGGTTTACTTTTAAAGCATTTTATAAAGACTCAGAAGTTTTGGACATCAGTGCCATATTATTTCTTCTGTGAGCCTAAAAGCAGAAGCACCATTATAAATTATAATGTAGAATATAAGGGGAAGCTAAAGTCAGAAGCTGTCTAATTAAATTATGTGGGTGGTCTTTTAAAGGTTAAACTTTCCTGTTGGGTATTCAAGAACAAGTAGGCAGCTAACATAACTATATAAAATTATTTTTACTATTAAGGTCAATCAAAGCTCCTCAGGGTTACTCTAAGGAACTTTGTAGGCATTTCCTCTACCAGTTGTGCCCTCTGCCAGGATAGGTCATGATCTTGCTGACCATTTGGTTTCCTTGAAGCATAGGGGACATTTCCCCTCTCCACTGACCCTCCTTTTCACAAAATATGCACTGGTGGCTCTTAGTCTATGGGGTCTTCAAAGTCTCCCTAATCAGGAGATCGGGTCACTTACCACAATTTGCTTTTAGAACAGTTTGAGAATCGGGTTTCCAAACCCATTCTTTTTTCTTTTTCTTATTTTTCTTTTCTTTTTTCTTTTAGTGTGTGTGTGTGGGGGGGGATACTGGGGATGGAACTGAGGGGCCTTCTACCTTCAGGTTACACCCCTTAAGAGTCTTGTCATTTATTCCCTGGGTTCTATTTGACCTTGGAGGGCAAGGACTGAAATATATTCCCTGTTTTCTTCTTAACCCTTTTATTTCCTGATTGTTCTCCAAGTCTTAGTTGTTGAACACCCAGATCATTTTCATCAGTCCTTTTTAATGAGGACTGGTAAAATATTATAGCCAGGTAATGGCTGTCAAAACTTTGTCCAGAGCCGGGCGTGGTGGCGCACACTTGTAATCCCAGCATTCGGGAGGCTGAGACCGGAGGATCCGGGTTCGCAGCCAGCCTCAGCTACCTAGTGAGGCACTCCGCAACTTAGTGAGACTCGGTTTCAAAATAAAGAATAAAAAAAAAATAGGGCTGGGGGTATAGCTCGGAGGTAGAATGCCTCTGAGTTCAATCCCCAGTACCGCAAAAAAAACCACAAAAAAACAAAAAAAAAAAAAACAAAAAAAAAAACTTTGTCCAGGTTATTCGGTTAGGAATTGTACAACTGTAGTGTTAACAGACAATAACTACAAAGATATACAATGAAAATATAAAACCAAAACTATGAGGGACAAAACAAATCCAGTTTGTATAATAGTTTTTATAATATCTGATGACATAAACAAGTCCCCATTTAAATTTGACTTTTTATATATATAACTATTATTAGCACTCAATTTTTAATCCCAATTTAGGAAAGAAAACACAGGAAATTGCCTTAATAAAGTGCAAACTTTTTTTTTTTTTTTTTTTGGTACTGGGGATTGAACTCAGGGGCATTCTACCTCTGAGCTATACCCCCAGCCCTATTTTTTATTCTTTATTTTGAAACCGAGTCTCACTAGATAGCTGAGGCTGGCCGCAAACCTGGATCCTCCGGTCTCAGCCTCCCGAATGCTAGGATTACAAGCATGCGCCACCACTCCCGGCTTGCAAACATTTTTTAAATAATGTTTAGGTGTTATGTCCAACCAAAGTTTTCCTAAGCAGCTTCATATTAGAATGTTTCTGGCAAATTTTTTAAGATCTGGAGCATTCCTCATAACTTTTAGAACAGTTTGAGAATCGGGTTTCTGAATCCATTCTTTTTTCTTTTCATGTGTGTGGGGGGGTGGGTACTGGGGATGGAACTCAGGGACCTTCTACCTCCAGGTTATACCCCTAGACCTATTTTATTTTTTGTTTGGAAACAGGATCTCACTAAGTTGCTGAAAGCCTCACTGAGTTGCTGAGGCTGGCTTCAAACCTGTGATCCTCCTGTCAGCTTCCCAAGTACTGGGATTACAAGTGTGCACCACCACACCCAGCTTCGAACCCATTCTTTTATTACTGAGCTTTTCTCTCGCTCTCTGCAGATGCTAACAGGACCAAGAGTCAGGTGTTTGTATAGATGAAGACTACTAAAGTGCCTAGAGGCCCTTTGTTTTTATTTGATCACAGGAGTGAAATGCAGAGCCCCAGCTAGAAGTGTCTGCTGACAAGATTTATGTGCAGGAGGGGAGCCACACAGGCAACCTGTAGACTGGCCTTCTTCCTTTTTCCCTAACTAATGAGGTAGTGCAGTTATCTTTCCCTTGGAAACTGATGTTTTCCCAGCCAAATGAATCTTAAAAGGAGAGACTTTTCCCACTCTAGGGTTGCCCAGAGAGAGGAGATTTCTGCCTGTCTCCACCTCTTCAACCAGTGGGCTTCCACCAGGAAGAATGTGGGGAAGGGGAGCAGGGCTGAGATACCTTCCCCCATATATATGCAGCCACTGGTCTGTAGAGACAGGGAGCCAGGCAGTTCCCATTTTCACACACAGATACACCTTCTCAGCACAGATGGAGAAGACAAGATGGGAAGATGACAGTCCAGCCATAGGTCTGCAGGGTAGGGGAGCAGCCCTTGGTCCCTAAAGACAGGGGAGGAAGTACCACTCTTTTTTTTTTTTTTTAGCACCAGAACTGGAGAGGAACTGCAGATTTACATATTTTAAGCCACCAGACCATAGGGAAAACCTCCTATTTGTGTGCACATGGAGAAAGTCACCCAGGTGCTGGGTTGCTCAGGAAGTAATGTCATCTAGGTGTATTACCATCATTGCTGTCACCACTGAGGGCAAGGAAACCACTGCTTTTATGGCAGACAACATTACCCCCAAAGCCATGGCAATGCAGAAGAGAAGGCAATTCTATCTCAAGCTTATTAAATCTTCCTCAACTTTCTTCTGGCTGAGACACCAGAGGTGGTGCTGTTCTCTACACCTTTAGCTTAAATCCAGGCTCTTCAGATTCTTTATCCTGCAACTGCATAGACACTTATAAAAAAAAAAAGAAGAAGAAAGACACCAGAATTTCTTTCCATTTAGCCTAACATTTCTAACCATAAGATCACACCATACTCAGAATACTTCCTATATCATCAGCCATATTATTTTTAACATATATTAGCCATTTCATGTCATTGTAAAATCTTTTTTTCTTACTTGTATCCCTTACAGTCATAAGCACCCCATTCAACCGAAATCCTTAAAGAGATCCCAAGGGAGCTGACACAGCACTGGCATTTCACAAAGGGAAAACAGGTACAAACAGACACACACATAGACAGAGTCAACCAAAAAGGCCCACAAACAGACTAATGGGAGTCTCCATACAGCAGATAAGCCAGCAAGACAAGAACCTGCATTCACCAATGGGGACAAATTCCCCAAGTGAGATTCCCTGGTTCCCTCTTAACCATTATTCCAGCACAGGGGGGCACTACAAAAATTCCCACAAAGGGAACCAATTGAATGCCCCCTCGCCTCCAAAAAGGGGCCCAAATGTGAGGACTCAAAGGGCTATGGAGTGCACGCCAAGGGGAACTTACCCAGGTGGTCAAGATTGTCATGACTTACTGTAGTCAGTTTCCTTCCTCCCAAATCAGTCTGAATAGTAATACAAGCTGTACCCACTCAGGAAGAAGAAAGTAAGAATTCCTCAAAGCAAAAAGGAACCCTTCAGCTGCTGGGAGTCTTCAGTCTCTCCTGCCTCTCATGGGAGAGCACCTAGTCCAAATGGTTCTAACTAAGGCAGTCTTCCAGATCTAGAGTGGCCGCCAGCTCTCTACAAATTTTCTTACCTCACTCCCTCAGCACAGTAAGAGGGTGGAGGGGGAGTTCCTCAGAGTGTCTGGCCTACAGGAAATTGGGAACAGAGTCTTGCCGTGGTTGCCAAAGTTATAACCGAATCCCAATACTTGCTCCAATTTGCCAAATCAAATCAAATTTGCCTTTGGGAAGAAGGAAAAAGAAATTTATTGATTTGCTAGTAAACCAGAGAAGCCATGAACTTAAGAGTTTAGAATTACACCCTGGATTTTCACTAAACAAAGGAATCAAGTCCCTTTTAAGAATTAGCTCTTCAGAGTCATGTGGGTTTGTCAGAAGAGACACAATTTATATCTAAGCCCTCTTTGAGTTTATTGTTTTTTGGACTCACAGGCATCAAGTGTCCTGTCTTCATTCTTTTGGTCAGTAAACTGATAAGAGCCTGTTATTTGTTAACTAGGGGAGACTAAGAGAGGCAAGCGGAAAAGAGGGGAGGAAAAATATCAGTTTTGAAATAGGCCATCTGTTAGCTGCCAGAGTCAGAAGGAGGCCACCATTACAGCCCCAGTTTTACACATTTCTCTGGCCAAACTGCAAATCTATAGTCTCTCTGTTTTACATTTTGTTTCTGAAATGTAGTGTACAATTTGCTGAACACTGACATTGATATCCATAGTGCAGTTTGAATACTTTGTTGTCGTAATATTTTTTTCCTCTGTTTAATCAGACCATCCATCCATCCATCCATATATATATATATATATATTTTTTTTTTTTTTTTTTTTTTTTTTTTTTTTTTTTTTTTTGCAGTGCTGGGGATTGAACCCAGGGGCATTCTACCCAAGCTATACCCCCAGCCCTGTTTTTTATTCTTTATTTTGAAACAGGGTCTCACTAAGTTGTGGAGGGCCTCATTACGTAGCTGAGGCTGGCCACAAACCCGGATCCTCCAGTCTCCCAAATGCTGGGATTACGAGCATGCACCACTACGCCTGGTATTAAACCACTATATTAATTGGCTAGCCTAGAAAAAAAATTTTTTAATAACATCTCTTACTTTTACCCTACCAACTTAGAGATAAACTTACTTGTTAAAGATTTATATGTCACATGAACTAAAAGGTATTTGGATCCATTTTTTTAAAGATACAATCCTTATCTGACTCAAACTAAAGTTGGCTAGTAGTAATATGGGCCTTGGGTCCAAATGAAACAGCATCTGAACCTATAGTCTAGGATGGCTGTCTGAGGGAATCTTATGATTTTTCTTTTTCTAATCAGAATTTTCCCTACTTTGTTTCCAATTTCAGATACCTGGCTCTGAGTTTTTAGTGAAGCTCACCCCCTTTACCAGGAGTCTCTTGCACTCCTGACATGCCCAATTCCTAACTGCTCAATTCTCTTGCAGGAATTTTAGATTCTTAGACCACTGTATAAAGCTGTATGAAAGTGCCACCGAAACCGCAGATCAGAATTCCAGCACTTGCCCCAAATCTTCAGCACGTTTAATTCACACTCACATAGCCAATGAAATGACCGGGCCACCAGCGAAATACTTTATCACCTCTGTAGCATTTCTTACCTTGTTTCATGTACAAAGTTGCCAGACCCACAGCTATCATTTTAGGCCTTTTCCTCTACTTCTCTTAGGCCTTTGCTTGCAGTGCGGGGTCCTGGTTGATTAGGGATCTGCCACACTGCTCTGAACACCCAGGGGCTACTACAACCAGGTAGTAGGACTCATCTCCCCCTTGGGTGGGGAGCCTGTGGCACTCACCCAATTGACGGAAGGATCCCAGACAAGCAGATTGTTAAAAACAGATTTTATGGGAGTATCAAACTCATGAGCCCAAAAGTAACTAACTCGGCAAGGCGCTTTAGTTCTGCACAGAAGGATGCATGCACACCATAAAATCAAGACGAGCACACCAGGTGGGCAGTCCACACTTCCTTTTATCCTTCCTAACTCAAGGCCCACTGTGTCATCCCCCATTGGCCCAGGTGAGACCTTACTATTTAACCCGGTTGGCTAGTCTCCCACTGGGCAAGTTTTTCTTTAGAACAAAGAAATAGGAAACATATACCCCTGAGAGAAAAGCATATAGATACATGCACAAAAAGTTACAACAACTACTGTTACAGAATGCATGTGGTCAGTTTGTATAGGACCTTTTAACTTCAACAGAAAAGACTGTCTTTCTTTCTTACATCCTTGAACCTGAGTTACAGGCACAGTGGACCTTCCTAAAACTGTCTTCCTAGGGCATGAGGGTGTAGGCTGATGACCTTGGGTTCTCTTGTCATGGGTCAGCATGGTGTCTCTCATGGGTTCTTGGCCTCCATGGTGAAAAGAATTTCAACACTCACCAGATAGGGACAAAGGCAGAAGTTTTATTTTAGGGAAAGGGCACAGGTCACCTCAGGAGTCTCCGGGATCGAAGCTGGGAAAGAGAGTGTGTGGCAGAGAACGATGGTGAGGAAAGAGAGTGCGGGGTCTCTCCTCCTTTTTATATTACACTTGGAGAGGGGCTGGTTTTTGGGATCCAGGGCAAAGAATAGGGAACCTGGGGCAGCATGGGATATTGGTCCCCCGCCCTGAGGGCCTAAAAGAAGTGGGGGAAAAAACCCTCTAGGTAGGACTATCAGGAGTGGAGACAGGAAGTCTGGGATATAGGGTCTTTCTTACAATAGGTGTGAGTGACTTCCTTTTGAGAGGCGAATGAAGCTCTGAAAAATCACCTCAGGAACTTCCAAAATGGAGTCAGCCCATTGTGAATAGGCCTTGCTTTTTAGCATGAGCAGGCTCTGTTGAAACAAAACCATTTTCCTTTCCTTCCCAATCTCTCTCCTTTCTGACTAAATTTTATTCTACCTCATCACTCTGAGTCCCTCTCTGATGCTCCTCAGATAAATAGAGAAGGACCCTTTAGCCTAGCTTTGCTCCTGTTTCTCCAGTTCATTTTAACACTGTGTGGATTTTAAGTAGAAGACAGGGTAGGTACTTCCTGCTCTGTACTTCTTTCCTCTGCTTTCTATGCCAACCTTGTTCTGGTGCTTTTTTTTAGGAAAGCAAGGAAAGAATTAACATTGCTTATGTCTCTGGGTCCTTGATTTTGGCCACCCAAGGACCCTTGTTTGTTTTGTTGTTGTTGTTTTTTGTTTTTTTAACTCACTTTTTATCAACAGACTTAACAAAATGTTCCCACTAGAATTTCCCACTAGAACTGTGACTGAACTTCTGGTTGTGAATTTTTGTACACCTCCAGATGTGATATGAATGTCAAGGTTGTAGTTTTAGTTATTCAAATGTAAAGTCTGACCCCTTCTAGATCCTGGATTTTTTCTGTGCCCAGTCAGTGAATTCTGGTTATTTGGGGAATACTAAACAGCTGAAGTCACATTTGCTTCTTGGCTCCATTGCTCTCATGCCTGGTTTTTGTTTTTGTTTTTGTTTTTGTTTTGCAGTACTGGGGATTGAACTCAGGGACATTCTACCTCCCAGCTACACCTCTAGCCCTATTTTTTATTCTTTATTTTGAAACAGGGTCTCCCTAAGTTGCAGAGGTTCTCACTAGGTAGCTGAGGCTGGCCACAAACCCGGATCCTCCAGTCTCAGCCTCCCGAATGCTGGGATTACAAGCGTGCGCACCACGCCCGGCTTTCATGCCTGGTTTTGTTGGCTCTTCATTTTGGTGTTTTCTAGTTCCTTGATGTCTCAAGTTCCTGCTTGTGCTGTGTGGCCAGCCCATCATCCCTGTTCTAAAGCAGCTCAAGATGGCTCCTCAGATCCAGGCAGCCTGAGCAGAAGTAGACACTGTTTGAATCCACCTATTTCAATTTTTTTTCAGACTTTTATTATTTATCTATTGGGGTTGGGGTATTAGGGACTGAACACAGGGGTATTCTGCCTCCAAGCTACACCCCCCAATCTTTTATTATTTTTTTATTTTGAAACAGGGTCTCACTAGTTTGTTGAGAGTCTTGCTGCATTGCTGAGGCTATCCTCAAACTTTTGACCCTCCTGCCTCAGCCTCCCAAGTATTGGGATTACAGGCATGTACCACCATACCTGGCTTTTATTTTTTCCCAGTCATTACCCCAGCCCACTTGGCCATTTAATCTTACCTGACAAGGCTTCTTCAAAATAGATCAATAGAGCCAGGCTTGGTGGCACACACTTGTAATGCCAGTACTTGGGAGGCTGAGACAGGAGGATTAAGGTTCAAGAACAATCTCAGCAAGTAGTGAGACTTGCATCAACCTAGGGAGACCCTGTTTTCAAATAAAAATAAAACAGGGCTGGGGGTATAGCTTGGAACTAGAATGCCCCTGGGCTCAATCCCCAGTCACACACACACACACACACACACACACACACACACACACACAAAATAGATCAATAGGATCTGGACATGGTAGCACATGCCTATAATTCCAGTACTTGGGAGGCTGAGACAGGAGGATAGCAGGTTTGAGGAAAGCCTCAGCAAGTAGTGAGACTCATCAACCTAGCAAGACCCTGTTTCCAAACAAAAAATAAAAAACAGGGCTGGATGTAGCCTGGAGGTAGAATGCCTCTGGGTTCCACAAAAATAAATAAATAGTAAACAAAATACATCAATAGGAAAGAAAAAATCCTGTTTTATTAGGAAGTTAGTTTAATCTTATTCTGCCTACTAATTTCCTCAAAGAACTTTTTTTACAGTGATACAAGTAATAACCCAACCAGGAGCTGTTCTGACCTCTACTATTGTTCCAAGGTCATGGAGGCAGAGCAGACCAAGACTAGGAGTGAGCTGGTGCATAAGGAGACGGCAGCCAGGTACAATGCCTCTATAGGCCGCATGAGGCAGCTAGAGAAGAAGCTCAAGAGAGCTATCAACAAGTCCAAGTGAGTCTGGGCACAGCCTTCCCTGGGTGGTGGGGTCCTCTTCTGCATCTTTCCAACCTTTCATGTGCCATGTGCTTAGGGGCCAGCCATGAGCAAGCCTCTGATATAGACCTCAGAGCCTCAGCAGAGCCCACTGCCCAGATCTCCTTGCCCCCAGTGTTCTCTGTGACCCCTAGAACCACAGGCAGGGGGTGCTGAGCTCCAGAAGTGACCAGCTTGGGAGACACAGAAGGAATTTCTTTACATGGCCAAAGATAGCTTTGGAGAACTCAGACTGTACCCTTTGCTCTGTGCTGAAAGTGTGGACAAAGCCCTGCCCCTTGGGGTAATAAATGGGGATAAGTTATGTGCACGGTTTACCTGCTCTCTTGTTCAAGAGCTAGTGAAATGCTACAAGACTGGTTTAAATGGCACTTTTTGCAAGCTCTTCTCAAGACATCTACATAGAAGCAGCCCCTGCTGGAGGAGCAGCATCGAATGGGGGAGAACATTGTGGGTCTTATAAGCCCCCCCCTCCCGCCCCAGTACACACACCTAATGCACTTGCCTACTCACATTCGTCACTTTACCTGTTAAGAAAACAAGATTCCTACCTGCCAACCTTTCCAGATTCCTGGAAGTATGAAGGAACAGATCCTTGTGTCAGAGGTGGCTCCTGGCTGCCCATGGGGTTAAAGGCACACCTGTGCATTCGACAGAATAGCTCCCAGGCCTCCACTATGTCCACAATGCCTCTCCAGCTGTCACTGGTCACCTCTGTTCTCCATTCTTGACATGGATACTCATGTTTTTTTTGCCTAGATATCCTCTCTGTGCCTCTCATGCCCAGTAGTACTCTCTCCGAACTCTGGGATAGCTGATATCTGTTCCTTTTGGTCACTTTTGAGAGCCTCTACCCACCCCTTCCTAAGTCTGAGACTTTCTGAGCCCACCAAGGTCCTGCAGTGTCCTTGTCATCTGGATGTCAAGGATGCAGGACCTGAGTGCTTCATGGAAGTGAACAGCTCAGGAGGAAAGCATGGATGCCTTAGTGCTCAGACACCAAAGCACCTTAAAAGAGCTAGGCTCTTCTGGCTGACCCAGCATGCAGTGCACTGGAAGAAAGCTGGCATTTCATGTCCTCTCTCACCTGCTACCCAGTCTTATACCTCTAGCCCTGGCCACAGTCCAGGAGGACCAACTGGAGCTGCTGCTCATGACAGCCCCTCCTTGCGCAGTGAGGGAAGAGTGGTTTAAACAGCCCCTTCCCAGGCTTATCTGTTCTTCATCCTTGGAGAGCAGATCCACACTAACTTTCCTGTGGGAACACCCTGTGTGGCCTTGAACAGCCTCCCTGGGGAGGAAGGTAAACCAGGGTGCATGGTCCCCATGTCTGAGATGGGCCTTCTGTCATGGCCACCCTGGATGGATCCAGCCAACAGCTCTGTCTGGGCCCTGGGGGTATCACCTTCATCTCATGGCCTTGTCAGGTTCACTAAGTCCTGGAAGGATAACTTGGTCAGCTGTCACTAATACCTATGATACATCTTGTGGCATTTATTGTGGTCATTGTATGATACTACTCTTATGATTTTCCTTCCTGTTTTCTGTAGACCTTATTTTGAACTGAAGGGAAAATACTACATGCAGCTCGAGGTATGTGTGACCTTCGGATTGTTGCTGATGGGTTCTTTCTGCCCTTAACGTTCCACTTTAATGTGGTAGGCTTTCAAAGGACTCACTTGCTACAAGGAGACAGCAGAGAAACATGTTCTTTAGTGTTTTCAGACCTCAAAAATGGCCCTGGTGATATGTGAGGCCAACTCTCATTTGATGACTATTGTACAAGGTTCTCATTGTGCATTCCTATGACCTACACCATCTAGAAACTTGCTAAAAATGCAGGATCCCATGTCCCACCCTGGACCTACTGAATCAGAACCTCTAGGTGGGCAGTTTTGTGGGTCTCGCCAGCCTTCCAGGGGTGGGAGTCAAGCTTAAGAGCCACTGCTGTAGGGATGGGTGCTAGTCCATGGGACCTCTGCATTCCCTCCCTGGCGGGCTGTAGTCCCCTAGCAAGCTTCTGGATGTTGTAGTTTGTCACCTTGATGGCAGTTGGGGATGGTGGTTGATTTTCTATATGGTGAGCAGATAGCTGTGATAAGAGTAGTCATGTCTTCTCTCAGTCATGTCTTGGGGAATTCTTTAATGTGGAGTCACAGGCAGAAAATGTACTTGAATTTGTCATTCAAAAGGCATCTCAGGGCCACAGGGGCAGCTTTAAATTACTGTATCTCCTGTCCTCCCAACCAGCAACTGAAGAAGACAGTGGACGACTTGCAGGCCAAGCTGACCCTGGCCAAGGGAGAGTACAAGACTGCCCTGAAGAACCTGGAGCGGATCTCAGACGAGATCCATGAGCGACGGCGCTCCAGCGCCATGGGCCCTCGGGGTTGCGGCGTGGGGGCTGAGGGCCGTGGGGCATCCGTGGAAGACCTGGTGAGCAGCCAGTCTGAGCCGGACGCTGTCTCTGGTAAGTCAGGCAAGTGGGAGTCACAGCTTGTGTGATCTGCTTCCAGGGCTGTCTTGTCCCAAGGTCCACCCTTTCTGCCCATCACAGAAGGCTTTCAGAGCTGGGCAGCCCTGCAGACTATTTCTGGTGGCTACTAAATATCAGTCAGAATTCTGTAGTCAAAGAAGCTTGGAAAATGTTACATCTTCATCCCTGAGAGTCAAAGTACACATTAGAATGTTCAAGATTCTGATTAAGTCCTGCAGGAAAAAGTTGTCTGAGAACAGGGACTTTTGAGTCAGAGTTGATTCAAACCCTGGACTTCACATCATTTCTAGTGCATGATATGGACAAGAGCTGAACTTTATATCCCAGTTTTTTGTTTTGTTTTAACCTGTAAAATGGAGAGTAGGATCTATCTCCTGTTTGCTGTTCAATGTGGTGCACCCAGGATGCACTCAGCAGGTTGTGGCTCTCGGTGGTGTCTGACCACAGAGACCTTGGTTTCCATGGATACCATACCCCTGGGAAAGTAAAGGACAGAGGCTTGACTTGGCTTCTGTCTCATTAATCAAGAAAACTTCTCCAACATTATCTTTGAACACTTCATTTCTTTTCCTTTTCTGTGGAACAATTCCTGTCGGCTCTTTCCTCAGGAATTCTTTCCATCAGCAAATATTTAAGTGACAGTTCCAAGGTAAAGGGAACTATAATTTAAGCAATGACTAGGTGTCAGTTACGTTAATATATCATCTCATAAATCCTGTATGGAGAGGATCACGAAGCTCAGAGAGGCAAAGTAACGTGACAAGGCTGCATGCAAACAGTAGAGTTAGGATTTGAATTCAAGTCTGAGCCCATCTTCTGTCCCTAACATTATAGTACGTATCATTTATAACAGTCTTGTATGAAATGCTACAGACTATTTTTAAAGAGGAAGGATGAGGAAAGAAAAGTAGGAAAGAGAAGAACAGGATTATGTACAGGCGGAAAGCAAAATAGGTAAGGGCTGAAGAGGCGATGAAACCATAGAAATAACATGTCTCTGAGCCTTGGTTTTTCTGGTTCACAAACTAAAGACCAAGCTCTGCACTGTAAAGGAGTTTTCTTTGTAACAATGATCCAGACTGACTTTGAGTGGGTCTCCTATGAGATGATGAAGTTACCTGGAAGCAACAAAGGTCCCATAGACAGATATCCCAAGCAGGGCTGTTTCTTCTGGCAGCTCTTGCTTCTTGAAAGTCCTTGTCTGGCTTTGTTTGGGATACCTTACAGCAGGCCATCGTCTCTCCTCGTGTCTGTGGCTGTTTTTGGACCAAGGTGGGAAAGAGGTCCTGATCAGTGGCTGAATTCACCACCCTTCTTTAGGAAGTGTCAGATGACACCAATTTCTAGGGCAGGATTACCGTTACTGTAAAGACACTGTCCACAGGATTCAATGCTTCCCTTCACGCTGCTTTAGAAGCTGGAAAGGGGTTTGGGGTCATATTCCTTTGTTAGGAGCCCACAGGGACAGAGATTCTGTAGTCCCCAAGCTGTGTCCAGTGGCTGCCAGTAGAGCATTTTTGCAAGTGTTTAAGGAACTAGCTTACTATCTCTCAGACCCCATGTGACTGGTGTCCTCTCCCATCCTAGTGGCTTCAGAGGCCTTTGAAGATGACAACTGTAGCAACTTTGTATCTGAAGATGACTCGGAAACCCAGTCTGTGTCCAGCTTTAGCTCAGGACCAATGAGCCCATCTGAGATACCTGACCAGTTCCCTGCAGCCACAAGGCCTGGCAGCCTGGATCTGCCTAGCCCTGTGTCCCTGTCGGAGTTTGGGATGATGTTCCCAGTGCTGGGCCCTCGAAGTGAATGCAGTGGGGCCTCCTCCCCTGAATGTGAGGGGGAACGAGGTGAGTTGCAGCCCTCCTCACCCTGTCCCAGGTGACCCGCTGCCTTTGCAGCCCGGTCTCATACTGTTCCATACCTCTACCAGGTCTGGGAATGCGCAGTGCAGCACTGCTGGGTAGGTCTGACTGTGCTGCTGGCTTGATTGCTGAGATTGTCCCCAAGGGCTATTCTCTGAACAGCTCTAATAGAGCATAGGTCCTATGCTTCTCTTCAGAAGTCCCTTTGGCACTCACCTGCTAGAGACGTTTGTTTCTTAGCCACAAAATGAGAATGACAACATTAATCTTTAAAGACAAGGGATATATAAAACAGGAATAAAAGCGCTAAGCGATTATGAGCTGGAGAACCCCCTGGGATGGGCACTGTGGCAAGTGCTGGGAATTCTCCAGAGCTGAGCTGGCTGATTGCCTGGTGACTAACTCACTCTTAGACTTGTTGATACCCACTTGGTAACCTTTGTATCTTTACAGGAGACAGGGCAGAAGGGGCAGAGAACAAAACAAGTGACAAAGCCAACAATAATCAAGGTCTCACCAACAGCAGTGGCAGGGCTAAGAGCCAGAGCACCACCTCCCCTGAGGGCCAGGCCCTGGAGACCCGGATGAAGCAGCTTTCCCTCCAGTGCTCAAAGGGAAGAGACAAGGTTATTGCGGGCATAAAAATGGTGCAGATTGGCTGATCCATCCAGGTGTGGCCCATGTGCAAATCAGTTATTTATACGTGAAACTGGAGAACATGTGCCAATAATCATTTAATATATGCCAAATCTTAAACATTTACTATGAACTGCACTAATGAAGCTTCAGTGACCTTGAGGGCTAAAGAATTTCCTTCTGGTAAGAGCCCTTGGGCTGGTTTGTTTTTCAGAGCAGAGTTGTTGCAGGTGGACTGTGACCAGGGTCACAGTCATTGTGGAATGTCCCCTGTAACAGCATTGAGGAAGCAATAACTGGTTCCTGTGAAAGAACCCAAGCCAGGAAGAGAGCTGGAAGCTTAGCCAAACTGGGGGCCACGGCTTGCGTCTCTCTTTTCTCACTGTGTTTGGTTGGGAAAACAGATGTTCTCTCCATTATATCCCAGGACATCTAAATATTTCTTAGGAAATCCATGCACAAAACAAAAATTCAAAATATTCAGAGTACACCTTTTCGACCTAGTGAAAGCTTAAAAAAAAAAAAATGCAAGAACACAATCCATTTCCATTACCTCTGGTGTTGAGAGAGCTTTTAATAAAGCATGTATGCTGGGATACTCATTAAAACCATTTCCTAGGAAGGCTACCATGAACTGCACTTTTGGGGGTAGGAAAGGTGAATGTCAGTGGTGGGGGTGGGGGGATGAGGGTGGCAGGGACGTATCATAGAAGGGGATTCGTGGCTGTGGGAGAGAAGGTTTGAGAGCATAACCTTATCCTGCCAGCCAAGGGGATTTATTCTAAGAGAAGTGCATGTGAAGAATGGTTGCCATTGTTATATCTAGATTGACAAGGTGTTAATTTCTCTGTAGGTTGTAACTTTAAAAACAATGAAATTATTTAAGGGTTATGCTGCACTAGTACTCCTTAGAGGAAATTCTCCTTAAAGCTAGGAAAGGAAGTAGGCATGTGTTGGCAAAGGCTGTTAAATAGAAGCAATGGAGTCTGTTATGCTAATAGTATGTTAAGACAGCTCTTCTTTAATGTTTTCATGGTTATGCATATTTAAAGTACTGTATTTTATTTGTCCTGTTTTATTAAGAATATTTAGCATTTCTAAGAGAAAAAAGCAATCTCATTTCAAGTTGTCTAGTAATTCTGCTGTAGCTTATATAGTCATTTGTGTATCTCTTCATAATGTAATGGTTTCTCCTTTTTTATTGACTGATAAAGTATCCTAATTATATATGAGGTTATTTTGTACTTGTCTTAATAACTTGAGTGTAATAAAAACTGCTTAAGAAAACTTTCCTTCTGTGAATTCAAATATGAAGTCCCAATATTGCATAAATCTTGTTTTGGCAAACCTTTTGCCATTAGGAGAAGCGTGGAATGCAGCGGTTCTCTGTACTCACTGTCAGTTAAAATCCAGAATCCTAATAATTTAAGCCCAAATACAAAGGTTTGAACTAGAAATCCACCTTCGCTGCTACTGGAGCTGAGCAGCGAGGAGCACAGTAGCAGGGACATACAGGTAACGTGGGCATGCCAAGAAGAGAAATGGTGCCACCTCCTAGGGAGCCAATTGTGCTATCTGGTCTCATCCCCAGAGACTGATTTAATTGATTTGTGTACACTTGTGCATTGGACTTTTAAAAACTCCCTGGGTGATTCATAAAATCTTTCATAGTTGAGAACCACAAGTTATCATGGACCCTTTCTCTAGTAAAAACATTATAGTGCTGGACTTTTAAGCTGTGAACTTATAATGTGTGCATTTCATATTAAAGCATGGTGTGGGAAAAAGTGCATGGTTAGTCAATAATCATGAGGATTAAGATGTTTTACCTAGTAATTAATATTTCATCTCAAAAGTTCATGAAAATCCCCTCCCCCAACCCCCATGCTGGGGATTGAACTCAGGGGGCACTCTACCACTAAGCTATATTCCCAGCTCCTTTTATTTACCTTGAGACAGGATCTTGCAAAGTTGCCCAGACTGGCCTTGAATTTTGAATCCTCCTGCTTCAGCTTCCTAAGTCCTAGATTACAGGTGCTTGCTGCCTGCCGAGCCCCTTTTGCAGTTTTAAAATAATAGTACTAAACAGTGTACTTGAATTCCAGGGACCCCTATCTTCAGGTTCAGCTCAGTTTTCATGTAAAATCCCCTTGCACTGTAGATTCTACCCCTAATAAAAATACTGAGACTTTCTTGAATTGTTGTTAGCAACAACTGTTCCCTACCATTGAGATGTTCATTTTCTCCTTTAGGAAAAAAAAAAAAAAAGGGGGGGGGGCCATTTGCCAAAACAACCAAAACTGGAATAGCTTCAAGTTCCTATAAACAATGTTTCTCAGAGACAAGTTGTGTGTTGAATTTCTGGCTCAAATATCTGATACCCAGAGTGCTGTATTTTACATTTGCCTTTCGTATGTGGTAGCCACCAAAGAATACTAATTATTAGAATTTACCTCTAAGTGGAAAGAATGGAAATGCAGAGACTGGAAATGGAATAGAGTTTTTTAAAGCCTAGAAAAATCAAGGTACAGTGCTATATCCCTTATTTGGGCATGGGGACTTTATAATAATCTGCTTTCCTGCCTCAGTTCCCCTTTCCCACTGCCTACCACCTGCCTGTCCCCTGCAGAGAATGCAAACCACCTTTTGACCCTGGTTCTCCTTTTCACATTTCTAAAATGATATAGCCTTGCCCCACTCCTGTTACTGTAGCCTTCTTGATTTCTATGCTATATCTGACATCTAATTATTCTCTTCTGGTAATCTCTTCTCTTGATTTCTCTCCCCCCACCACCCTCTTGTTTTCTGGTAGCTTCTGTTAAGTCTTTTCATTTACTGCTTCTAAAAACTTAGTTACTTCCCTAAAATAGTTCTTAGTCATCTTAGCTCAAGATCACTAAGAACTAAACTCACATTAACTTCTATTTGGGGGGTGACCTCAGTAACCATACCACAGGCTGATACCGGATCTGAATTTTTCTGGATAGTTTTGCTTTTAAAATTACCTTCTTACCCCAAGCATGGTGGCACATGCCTGTAATCCCAGTGCTTGGGAAGCTGAGACAGGAGGATCATAGGTTTGAGGACTGCCTCAGCAAGTAGTGAGACTCTCATCAACCTAGCAAGACCATGTTACCAAATAAGAAGTAAAATGGGAATGGGGGTGTAGCTGGAAGGTAGAATGCCTCTGGGTTCAATCCACAGTACCATGAAAAAATAAAACTACCTTCTCTTAATCTGAGCATCTGTGCATGTGCTGAAATTAGAAACCTGAGTCATCCTCCCATCTCCCTTTAGCAATCCCTGCTTCATTTTTCCTATTTCAGATCTGTCCCACTGTTGTGATTCAGAACTTCCCAAGGGCCTGGCTTGTCCTCCCTCCCTATTGTCAACTCATTCAATGCAGCCACCTTCCTACAACACAGGTCTCTGTGCCTCAGCTACAGTCTATGCCCCAAGATGAAAAGGAGCAGAGGTGCTGAATCGGAAGCCATAGGAGATAATTAATGATTAGAAATTTATCTCTATTTCTTGCAGAGAATGGAAATGGAATGGAATTTTCTAACACTGACAGCTTATGAATCTGGAGCAAGATCTTATTTCTTAGGCTTGTTTCTTCAGCTTTGGGAATGAAAAATAGTGCCTATACTTCATTTAGTCACTGGGAAGATTACTAGCTACTTTTTATAATCTGCCTTTTGAAGCTTTACCTTCAAGGTTCAAGTTAAAATACCAATTCTTCAAATAAGTTCTTTTACAGTGTTCCTGCCAAAATTAACCTTTCCCTTATTTATACCACTGAAGCTCACTCCAGTCAATTGTTCACATTATAGATCTATTTGACTTCTGAGGGCAGGGATTATTTGTTTGCATAATGTGTGTTTATATATACAGCTTTTATTTTTTT
>PVLC010033473.1:0-17499 GCA_004027655.1 Graphiurus murinus | reverse complement strand
GGGCACCGGTGCACAGGGCGCCGGGTACCTTCTCGGGGACTAGTTCCTCCGCGGCACGGCTCTGGCTCTTGGGTGCAGGGCACAGGAGCGCAGGGCGCCAGCTCCCCTCTGAGTGGCCTAGCTCCTCCGCGGCGCAGCTCTGGGGCGCAGGGCACCGGGGCGTAGGGCGCCGGGTACCGTCTCGGGGACTAGCTCCTCCCCGGGGCCCAAGGCACCGGGGCGCGGGATGCCAGATCTCGTCTCGGTAGCCTAGCTCCTTGGCGGTGCAGCGCTAGGGCGCAGAGCGCCGGGCTGCAGCGCAGCCGGCTTTCTTACTTTCCTAGGACCGCTTTCTGGTTCTTCCTTTGTTGTAATTCCAATTCCGCTTTTTTTGGTTGTTGTTGTTGTATTTTCCTTCTGTTAAGAAGCTCTTTGTATGGTAAATTTGGTTCGAAATCGTAGCGTCTGAGGGAAGTTGTTTCACTCAGTCACCATCTTGGATCCTTCTCCTTATGGGAGTTTTGATGCGAGTTTTACAGCACCTGAGATGAGGTGTTTCTCTCAGTTGCCATCTTGGGCTCAGTCCTGGGACTAAGTTTTTTTTTTTTTCAGTACTGGGGATTGAACTCAGGGGCATTCTACCTCCGAGCTATACCCCGAGCCCTATTTTTTATTCTTTATTTTGAAACAGGGTCTCACTAAATTGAGGAGGGCCTCGCTAGGTAGCTGAGGCTGGCCTCGAACCCGGATCCTCCGGTCTCAGCTTCCCAAATGCTGGGATTACAAGCGTGCACCACCACGCCTGACTCAAACCCCTTTCTTTAAAGCTCAGATTTGGAGTAGCCATTCTACTTTGAGAATGCCACTATTTTCTCTTTTTGTTGTGATAAGGACACCAGCGCTGGTACCAACTTGCTTAGATTTTCAACCTCCAGAACTGTAAGCTAAATAAACCTCTTTTCTTTACAAATAACACAGTCTTGGATATTTTATTATAGTAACAAAATATGGACTGATACATTTAGGAGTTATATGTGTATCTGTGATACATATGGAATAAAAGAATAAATATACACATGGAAATAATAATACTCTACCATATTTGTGATTGTCTCTAGGGTAAGAAGAATGAGAGTGAGAGTTTGTGGTTCTAGGGATTGAATTCTACCTCTGAGCTATACCTCCAGCCCTATTTTATTTTTTATTTGGAAATAGGGTCTCACTAAGTTGCTGAGGCTGACAGCTATAACAATATCTGAAATGTTTTATATCTTAGGCTGGATGTTTATTATATTGCTCTGTATACCTTTTCTGTATCTCAAATATCTCATGATGATCATTTTTGGGGTTTTTTTGGGGGGGATTGTTTTGTTTTGGTATTGGGGATCGAATCCATGGGCACTTTACCACTGAGCTATATCCCCAGCCCTTTTTATTTTTTATTTGAGACAGGGTCTCACTAAGTTGCTGAGGCTGGCCTCAAACTCAGATCCTCCTTCCTCAGCCTCCTAAATAGTTGAGATTGCTGGTGTGTACCACTACACCTAGCCCATGGGTATTTTCTTTCTTTCTTTCTTCCTATCTATCTATCTATCTATCTATCTATCTATCTATCTATCTATCATGTATGTATGTATGTATGTATGTATGTATCTATCTATCTATCTATCTATCTATCTCTTTTTTTTTTGTACTAGGAATTAAACCCAAGGGCATTCTACCTCCAAGCTATACCCCAGCCCTATTTTCTATTTCTTATTTTGTAACAGGGTCTTGCTAAATTGCTGAGGCTGGCCTCAAGCCAGTGATCCTCCTGTCTCAACTTCCCAAGGACTGAAATTACAGAGGTGTGCTACTGCACCCAGCCCATGATATTTTTTTTTTATTTTGTATTTTTTTTTAGCAGAAAGAAAGGTTGTTTCAGCAGACTTGAGTATAATGTTAAACCATCAACTTATGTATTGACTGGGACAGTCCCTCAATTATGACCTTCCAAGTTGCCAATGTCACATGAGCAAAATCACCCCTGTGTCCAGGGGCTTTCCTCTTGATTGCAGCCCAAGCTATAAACACTCTCACCTCCGCCCTCTGCCTCCTGGCTGGGCCCTCCCCTGCTCCTTTTCTCTTCTTTTTTCTGTGACTGCTGGGAAGCCCCTGCCTCTGCTCCCAGCCTTCTGGAAGCCTTCCAATTCCTTTTCCTGTCCGGTGCATTCCAATCTCTCATGCTGTAGAAACCTCCACTTCTGACTGCAGAAGTGGGTAGGGAGGGGAGTGAGGGAGCTGTGTTCCTCTCCCTAGGTGGAACTTGCAGTGGATTTCATCAGGAAATAACACCTTTCCCCAGTAACCAGTTTCTTGACCAGCATTAATACCAGGGTCTCAATTCCTGTGGGTGACAAGGGCTTTGGTGGCCTGCTTGGGAACTAAAGTCATTCATACAGAACTGAAGAAATCTTGTTCTGAATTCTAAGACAGATTTTTCCTACCAACTTTTGGAACAACACCAATTTTTGAGTTATCAGTTCCCTATGAAGCCCTGGGGTGGAGGGGTAAGGCGAGCTATGTTTTCCTTGGCTAAAGGGAATGAATTCAAGGAACCAAGGTTGCTGATAGGTGAGAGAAGACGGGGTACTTCAGGACAACTCCAGAATGAATTTCCTGGGAAATAAAATGACATCATGGCTCACCTGCCTGAACTGTTTAGAAGGTTCATGTATCTATTGAGAAAGCCTTTTTCCCTCTCTCTGTAGTCCTACATTTTAAATATGAACACTAGAATAAAGAGCTGCAGTAAGAAGAGCTGATCATTCACCACACAATGTGATTTCTAATTGCTTGAATAATACTGCACAATGGAATAATTTCCTACCCAGTAAAAATGATTTCTCTTTGCCTGAGTGATAATATCCTGTTGAAATATAATGCCGTTCCAGACAGTGACTACATAATGTCTGGAGTCTTTTTTTCTTCTTCCTCTTCTTCTTTTTTCTATATATAACCTTTAAATGCTAAGCATTAGGAACAAGGCAGTAGCGAGTGATAAAACAAGTTCCCAGATGAAGAGAAGAATTCTTTGGGTCTATGTTGGAATCTCTAATTACCCAACATCCTTGGATAAAATAGTGAATCAATAAACTTCTAATACATAGATGGTCTTTGCTCTGTTCCTTTAGAGATCAGTTGTGTGATGAGAATGGAAATGGATTTTTCCATAAAGCTGTGCTATATAGCATCTGTATTTGGGCAGGCATGCACACACACACCAGGTTGTTAATTTTAATGCACTGATTTAATCCTCGTTACGTGCATCGCTGGACCCATACAAGCATATTTTTTTCTGTAGAAAACGAAACTGCGAGACATTTGTTGTCCAGTAGCCTGCTGTGCCTACATCTGGGTAGAGCTTTAGGTACTGTAGAAGAAAGAGAAGGTGTGGATCCTCCTCTCAGCAAGTTCAGGACACAGGCGATTAGAAGTTCACGGCAGAAAGGAGCCACTTGTGGGAAAGAGAGTAGAGTGAGACCTAGAAAAGGGAGAAGATCTTCCCACGGTCACAAAGCCTGGGAAGGGAATTGGTAAGGTAAAAACCAGGTGTCCAGACATAGAGCCCAAAAGCCAGCCTGTTTAGCAGCTGCCCTTCACAACACTTATGCTGAGCTGGAACCAACACTATGCTAGATAAGGATGTTTCCATCAGTTGGGCGAGTTCCCAGGCGCGTGGCTTCTTCTATGGGGTTCACGGGAGGCTATTGTGCTGGGTCCCTTTGACTGCCGCTTTTATGATACGGACTGTGCACTGGTTCCCGAACTGACCCTCTTTTTTGGCCCCTGGTTCTCTGACTAAGGTGAGAGGGTGGCAGTGAAGTCTCAAATCCACATTTGAAGAAATCCCCTTGGGAAGCTGGGTACAGAGGCACACACCTGTTATTCCAGTACTTGGGAGGCTGAGATAGGAGGATCGCAGGTTCAAGGGCAGCATGCAATAACTTAGTGAGGGCTTGTTTCAAAATAAAAATAAAACAAGGCTAGGGGCCCCTGGGTTCAATCTCCACTACCACAAGAAAAAAATAAATAAATAAATCCTTCTGGGAAAGACTTAAAACTGCTCCAGCTTTTACAAATACCATCCCCATGACCCTGCAGTCCCACTCCTAAATACATCTGCAGAGAAACATGTGCATATGTTTACCAAAAGTCATGCATTAGAATGTCTATAGGTATTCACAATAACCCCAAATTGGAAACTACCTGCCTTAGTTTATTTTATGTTGCTATAACGGAATATCATAGACTGGGTAATTGCCAAAGAAAAGAAATTTACTTTCACAGTTCTAGAGGCCAGGAAGTATGATATCAAAGTTGCTGTCATCTGATGGGCCTTCATGCTGCATCATTCCATGAGAAGGGTAGTAGGGCAAAAGAGTGCAAGAGAAGCTGGGTGGGGTGGTGCACGCCTGTAATCCCAGTACTTGGGAGGCTGAGACAGGCGGATCACAGGTTCAAGGCCAGCCTCAGCAATTTAGTGAGACCCTCAGCAACTTAGCAGGACCTGTTTATAAATAAAAAATAACAAAGGTTGGGGATGTAGCTCAGAGGTAGAAAGTCCCTGGGTTCAAACCTCAGTTACCCCTCCCCCCAAAAAAAGGAAAGAAAGAAAAAAGAGAAGAGCTCAAGAGGGCAAGAGGGGACAAACACTTTTATAACAAATCCACTTTCAAAGTAACTAACCTATTCCCACTGTAACAACATTAATCCATTCATGAGGCCAACGCCCTCATGACCTAATCACTCTTATTAGGTCAAATGTCTCAACACTGTTGTGTTGGGGATTTTTTGTTTCCAACACATGAACTTTGGGGGGCACATTAAAACCATAGAACTATCCAACTGTCTATCAATGGTAGAATGGATAAATCGTTGGAGTATTCACACAACAGGATGCTATAGAGTAGTAAGAATAAATGATCTACAACTACATATAACAATATGAATGGATCTCATAAATATATTGAGAAAATGAAGCTAGGCATTTGAGGGTACAAGACTTTATGATTCCTGTTATATAAAGAACAAAAAGAGCTGGGCATAGTGGAACATGCCTGTAATCCCAGTACTTGGGAGGCTGAGACAGGAGGATTGCAGGTTCAATGACAGCCTCAGCAACTTAGCAAGACTTTGTTTCAAAAGATAAAGAAAGAAATAAAAAATAAAAAAGGCTAGGAGTGTATAGCTTGGAGGTAGAAAGCCCCTGGTACCAGACAGAGAGAGAGAGAGAGAGAGAGAGAGAGAGAGAGAGAGAGAGAGAGAGAAGAGGGAAGAGAGATTGAGAGAATTTTTAAAAAGAGGCAAAACTGATCTGTGCTATTAGAGGTCAGGATAGTGGTTACTCTTAGGGGGAGCAGTGACTGAAAGGGGGTCCAGGGGCCTTGGGATGCTGATAATTAGTGCTCTGATGTCATAAGGGCATTCAATTTGCAAAATATCATTAAGTTGGCCACCTGTTTCTTATGTACACTTTAATATGTATCTTATATTTCCAGAAAGGTTAACAAAAGCAGGCTCCAGCCCAACTCTCTTTTTTTCCCCTCTGGCTCCCACATGTGGAGATAACACCTATTCCCATGCAGTCTCTTTTTCCAATTGTCACCAGCTATCTTTGCCAGGCTCTAGCCCTGGCTCCCCAACCCCAGGAAACACACAGAACTTCTTTAAGGGGGTCTCCTTACTGTACTCTTTCACAAGGCTGGGAGTTAGACGCAGTCACACACACACACACACACACACACACACACACACACAGATACTCACAACATGGCAACAGCCTTCACTAAAGAATCCTCTTCACAAACCCTCCTTCCCACTCTCTTCTCTTGATGCCTTTCTAATCAAAATTGCTGCGGGCGTTTGAGAATCCTGGAGTATGTCTTTTGTAATGTCTGCCTCTGTGGATCTGTCCACACTCATTTTAGAATATAATACCTCTTATATTCGTGCAAAACAGCCCTGGGAAGGTCCCACTTTAATATCTTATTGTGTAGGTAAATAATAAATCCATCCATAATAATGAGTTATGACATTCACAGAGTGCTTGGGCTTTATAAAGAGAATTCCAGTCTATTACCTCCTTTAATTTCCACTGCAATCCTATGAGGTAGGTGTTGTTATCCTCATGTTACAAGTGAGAGCATTGTGACTTGTAAAGGGAGCCAGGCACAGTGGTGTATGCGTGCAATCCCAGTACTTGGGAGGCTGAAACAGGTAGATTGCAGGTTCTAGGCCAGCCTTAGCAATTTAGCAAGGACTTGCTTCAAAATTTCAAAATTAAATAAATAAATAAAAAAGGCCTGGGTATATAGCTTGGCAGTAGAACCCCCCTTCCTTGATTTAACCCTGAGCATGCACACACGCACACAGGTGTGCACATACACACACACACACACATAAACACACACACAAATATTAACAATAACAACGCATACTAAAATAGAAAATTATAAGAATATACTATAATACAAGCTATGTGAAGGTGGTCTCTCAAAATATCTTCTTGTAGCCAGGCGTGGTGGTGCATGCTTGTAATCTCAGTACTTGGGAAGCTGAGACTGGAGGATCCAGGTTTGCGGCCAGCCTCAGCTACTTAGTGAGGCCCTCTGCAACTTAGTGAGACCCTGTTTCAAAATAAAGAATATAAAATAGGGCTGGGGGTGTAGCTCAGAGGTAGAATGCCCCCCGGGTTCAATCCCCAGTACCGCAAAAAAAAAAAAAAAAAAAAAAAAAAAATCTTCTTGTGCAGTGCTCACCCTTCTTGTGCCATGAGGCAATGTGATGGGGCGAGGTGGATGACGCAGACATTGTGAGAGTCACGTGAACACACGCATTGAGATACTGCAACAGTTGATCTGACAACCAACACAGCTACTGAAGCCTAGTGTGGAGGTGCAGGTCTATAATCCCAGCATCTCAGGAGGCTGAGGTGAGAGGATTGCATGTTAGAGGCCAGCCTGGGCAACTTAGTGAGGCCCTGCCTCAAAATAAAAAGGGCTAGGGGTGCAGGCTTAGAAGTAGAGTGCCCCTGGGTTCAATCCCCAGTAACACACACACACACACACACACGCACACGCACACGCACACACATACGCACACGCACACACACACACACTTACATGTCCTAAGTATGTGCCAGTCAAACATACTGAGCTCCAACATGCTTCTTACAGCCAGTGTGACCAAAAGGATCCGTTCAATTCTCTTTTTCACTTTTTTCTTCTTAATAGGCCAGTGTACTGGGGACAACTAGTTCCTTGTGAGGGTCAGATTTCTTGGATGATCACTCTCTACCAGACATCGTGCCAGGGGCTCTATAAATACCATTTCCTTTCATTCTTATGGCAACCGTGGCAGACACTGTGGGTTTCCCTTGGTTCTTGTTTCTTCCCCCTCATGATGCTCCGGGCTCAACAGCAGCCCCCCTCCCTCCCTGTGGGCACGAGGTGGGGGCAGTCATAGTATGGCCATCACCTTCTGCAGAGAATTCTTTTCCTCAGTCATTCTTCCTAATGTGGCCCTGGTTTTCTTCAGGGTAATAATGTTCTTGGGTAAAAACTGTTGCTTCTCCAGACCTTTGTTTTGGGAGGCCTGTGACAGAGTCATGGTTGATGAGAAGTAAGCAAAATCGCAACATGGTTCATTCTGGAAAATGTTTTCAAGGGGGTCTGACTCAGCCAGACCTTGGCCATGCCTCCGCGAATATGTGATGCTCTAAAGTGAAGCAGTCACCTAAGAAACAAAGATAAAAGTGAAGTAATCCTAGTACTTGGGAGGCTGAGACAGGAGGATCACAGTTGCGAGACCAGCCTCAGCCATTTAGCATGGCCCTGTTGCAAAATAAAAAGTCAAAAGGGCTGGGGGTATAGCTTAGAGGTAGAATGCTCCTGGGTTCAATCTCCAGTGCCCAAAAAGGGGTGGGGTGGAGCTCAGAGTTACAGCACCCCTGGATTCAATCCCCAGTACCACACACACACACACACACACACACACACACACACACACTCAAAGAATTGTTAGCTAAGCATGGAGGAGGAGCCCCATAGGACTGGGACCCCCCCCTCCCCCGGGGGGGGGTGCTGCTGCACTGGCGGGGGGGGGGTTGCTGAGGCCTGCAGAAATGGCCTCCACCTTCGCCACAGGAGGCACCGCTGCTGGAGAAGAAGCCTCCCCGGGAGCTGACAGGAAATGGCTCTGGCCCTCCGTCTTGGCCCATCCTTCCAGTTTCCCTCTATTGCCCTCTATGGGCAGAGCCTGACAAGGAGCAGCTAACATAATCCCTGTGGGTTGCAGAGTCCAGAGCCCAGTGTCACCGAACTCAGGTATGGAACAGGGTTTAAAGCTGGGAAACAATAACATAACCAACTGAAAGAATAATTTTAGTTAGCCAGAAATGACAGTAGTTTGAGTTTTGCCTTTTAGTGAAATAAGTTTCCAAGCTGTAGGCCTCACACTGGTACCCTGCAGGGTCTGATAAGTTGAAGCTTGCCGACCTCACCCTCTGGGGAAAAGCCTGAGTGGGGACCCCCACCCACTCTGGGAACCCCGCAATACTGATAACCCCAGCAACCACCCCCCCCCCTCCCGGAGAGAGCAGGCCCGTGAGACTGGAATAAGCCCTGAGTACCCATGGGGAGGCCGAAAGGGCCAAGTAAAGACCAGATGGCCCAGATAACCTGATTAACAGCTTGACCCGGGCAGGGGGAAAAGCAGGACATACCATAGATAAGACATGCTTCCCGCTTTTTGATGAATGTTTAGATTCTATAGGTTTGCTGTGTTTAAAAGTTTAAATAATCCAATCATGTATGTGCATACTTCCTGCCCTTGAAAATGCCCGCGCTTGTGTGACTATGCATTTTTTGACTATAAAATATGCCTAAATTCCTTGCTCGGGACTCAACTCCTGAGTTGGGTTCCAGCGCTGGTTTCTGAATAAAACCTCCCTCCTGCGGTTGCATCAAGACGCGTCTCCTGCGAGTGACTGGGTTTGTCATAAGTTCTGGGACGGAGAGGGGGCCTCTGGGGACTCTTTGGGTCTTTCACAACAAACAAATTTAAGCCTGGCATGATGGTGCATGCCTGTAATAGCAGTACTTGGGAGGCTGAGACAGGAAGTTCACAGGTTGGAGGCCAGCCTCAATAACTTGGCGAGATCCTCAGCAACTTAGCAAGACTCTGTTTCAAACTAAAAAATAAAATAGGTCAGGGAGTGTAGCTCAGAAGTAGAATACCCCTAGGTTCAATCCCCAGTACCAAAAAAAAAAAAAAAAATGGAGCCAAGTTTAAGTTTTTGTAGAGCTGAAGCCAGAGCCTCTAGTGTGAGCTCCATTTCCAGCCCCCAAACAAGTTTAAACCCAGCTCCCCAACCTCAGCAAGGCAACTCCCACTAGAGCTGAGTCCTGACCTGTTTTCTGAAGAGTTCTCTGAACGGGGGATGGGGAAACACCGTTGAAGGTGAGATCCATATTGAATGAGCAAAGGCTCACTGACCATCAGGACCTCAGCTGTCTTCTCCTGAATGACCTCCCCTGAAAGTTAGATATCTACTCTCTATACAGCATGCCAGAAAGCTTCTCTGAGACCCGGACAGCCCAAGGCAAAAGGTCTAAACATCCTGACATCAGTACAGTGGTCTAACTAGATTACAGTGAAATCTAGAATCAGTGGTCCCCTCCCCTGGCTCTCTTCCAGTCACGTTTTTAGGTTATAATCTTAAATGTGAATAGATAGCCTGGGAATACCAGACATCTCAGGAACCCGCAAATGTGCAAGCTAGGCCAGAATGTTGAGGATAAAAGAACTTGGGCAAGAACAGAAACTGTAGATGGAGAGACATCACCTTTGATACTTATTTTTTTCTGAGAAGTGAAACAAGTTATTGTAACCAAATAAAAAGAAAATACTTAGAGAATAGGAAAAGGCCCTCAAAAATTAAAAATAGGATAGCAGAAGCCAGGTATGGTAGCACATGCCTATAATCCCAGTACTGGGAGGCTGAGACAGGAGGATGACAGGTTTGAGACCTGCCTCAGCAACTTAGTGAGACCCTCAGCAATTTAGCGAGACTCTGTTTCAAAATTTAAAAAAATAAAAAGGTCTAGGGATGTGGTTTGGAGGCAGAATACTCCGGGGTTTAATCCCCAGCACAGCACCAGAACAACAACAACAAAACTAGAGAAAGAAAGAAATGATTCTTGTCTTCTGCTGCTTGGTGTAGTGTCTGGATGTGATATCTATGGCAGCCATCTTGTGACCATGAGGGAAACCGGACAGGAAAGCCTGTAAGCTGAAGTTAGAAGAACATAAGCACAGAAAAAAACCTAGGTTCATGATGAATTAACCAACTCTGAAACTTCCCTACTTTTGGACTTCTTCTATGAGATAATAAATTTTCCTTATTCAGTTATAGAGCATCATGTGTTAAAATAGGTCTGGGCTTCTCAACAGCAACACTTGGAAGCTAGAAGACAACAGAACCATGCCTTCAAGATGCTGTGAAAAATGAATTCCAACTTAGATTTCTCTTCCTGCAAAACAGCCAATTAATGAGTGTAACTTAAAGACATTTTCAGATACACAAATCTCAAAAAAAAAAAAAAAAAAGACCTCCCAGGTACCCAGTTCTCAGCAGCTACCAGAGCTGCTCCAGCAAAACAAGAGCTGAAATCAACAAGGAGAGAGATGTGAGAACCAGGAAACAGGAGTTGAGATAGAGGTGTCAAGAACTCCCGGGATGGCAGTGAATGAGTCTCCAAGGCAAGCGAAGCACCAGTGGAGAGTGACTAATAGAGAGAGCGCCAGAAAGATGAAATCCATGTAATACTAGATGCATTTGAACATATTGGGAGGACGCTTAGGGCTGAGGGTGGAGCTCTGTGGTAAGGTGTGTGCTTAGTATGTACAAGCTCCGGGATTCCATCTCCAAGTGCAAAAAGAAGGAAGGGAGGGAAGGAGGAAGAACTGGACGATAATGAAAGATTTGGGGGTGAATTAATTACAAGTATATAGGAAACTACACAAATGAGAACACTGGACAACTATTAAATTCCAGGGAAAAGAAAACAGTTGAGTGACCAAGAAAAGATAATCAGGGAGTACTATCAAGTTTAGCCACAAATTACATTTACATAATCATAATAATGTGCCTGAGCCAGGTGGGGTGGCACACGCCTGTAATCTTAGTACTTGGGAGGTTGAGATAGGAGGATCGCAGGTTTGAGGTCAGCCTCAGCAAGTAGTGAGACTCTCAGCAACCTAGTAAGACCCGGTTTCAAAATAAAAATAAAATAGGGATGGGGGTGTAGCTTGGAGGTAGAATGGCCCTGGGTTCAATCTCCAGTACCTCCCCCCCAACACACATACAATCATAATAATATAAAGGTTGAATGTTGGTTTAGTCAAAATTATGATACAGTTGTATTGGAGGCTTGGGGAATAGATGCAGGGCTGTGTGTGGTAAGCAAGGAGGGGAAATTGGTGAAAGCAAAAATGTTCATTTTCCATGCCAAGACACGATAGATAATGTCTACACTGGGCAAAGCCGGAGTTAGCACTATAAGAATGCTATTTAGTGATATGAAGGGAAAGAATCAGGAAAGACGCAAACGGCTGCCTTGGGGAGTGGATTATAGAGGGGACAGGGGACAGAGAGAGGGCTGCTCTTTTTCAGCACTGGCCTAGTAGACCTTTTGAACTATATGGGAATTTGAATCACTTTGGTAAAAAATAAAAACTAAATTTAAAACATAAGCAACCCACAATGAAAAAAAAAAGTTTGGAAGAAAAAAGAGTCAATTATTAACTTCAAGGAAAATAAAAGTTATTCAAGAAAGGCAAGAAGGCTGAATGTGCTCAGCTGGGAACGATAGTTACATGATGTGCCGCCTAGGTTCTCACCACCTTCCACATCCCTCGCCCCTTCTCCACCTGCGCCATGCTTGGGAGGCAGATCTCTGAGGACGCCATGCCACAGACAGCCTCCAGTGGTCTCGGGCTTCCAGGTGGGCATGCCAACAGGAGACCAGGGGAGGAAGAGGGGTGGCGGGTCCTAGTTCCCTGGCTCTGTTCCTAGTGTGGGCATCTGAGGCTGGCCGCCTGCCTTAGCCGGTGATTACAGCTACTGCTGGGCAGCTCTCTCTACACAGCTCTCTGTCTCCAGGTTCTTTGGGACCTAGGAGTGGTAATAGAGTCCCCACAGTTTTACCAGTTGCATCTCTAGTGGGTTCCCTATACGTTGCCCACACTTTTATAAATAGCCTTTTATTCAATTCTTCTCAAATTACCCAATTTGAGTGTGCCATCTGTTTCTTGCTAGGACCTTGATTGATACACACAACCACGATCATAGCAACAATGAATGTAGACTTAACCAAAGACTCATAATATATTGGGAGGCAGGAAGGGGAAATAAATGTGTATTTAAAGAAGGTGTATGAGAGGGAGCTAAACCCTCATTTTCCATAAGAAGTAAATAGATTATATCTAAAAGCAAAAAAGTTATTCAGAATTATGAGTATAGACATATGGAAGTAAATCCCAGAAGAAATAGTGAAAAGACTTAGGGAAAGAAGATCTTTCTTATTATTTGAACATCTGAGGAATAACTTCGAAAACTGCTTTTCAGACTGTGATTTAAGACTCATTAACAGGTTTTGAAATCAATTCAGTGGGTACCAGTAAGTTCTTTTATTAATCAGAAAATAGTAGAAATTAAAAACATGCATTATAAATAGAGAATGAATATGTTTTTTAAGCTTCTGTTCAGTTGTGTGTGTGTATGTGTGTGTGTGTATGTGTGTGTGTGTATGTGTGTGATATAAAATGTGTTTTGTAGACAAGCATGGTGGCACATGCCTGTAATCCCAGTACTTGGGAGACTGAGACAGGAGGATTGAAGCTTCAAGGCCAGCCTCAGCAATTTAGTGAGACCCTGTTTCAAAATAAAAAATAAAATAGGACTGGAGGTGTAGTTTGGAGGTAGAATGCTCCCTGGGTTCATTACCCAGTATATCTCACACACACACACACACACACACACACACACACACACACACACACACACAGTGTTTCATATGGTGGATTGAGCTCAAAATGGCTAGAAAGTCCTGATTCTTAAAGACAGAATGGTGGCTGGAGACAGGGCAGGGAACTAAATATCTTCACCGAATGAGGTTAAGGGGTTATGTTATTCTCCGAGGATGCAGTTAAGTTTCAAATTACTGACGGGAGTAATAGTTCTCTGCACTGACGTGAAGCCCCACCAGATTAACAGTTCCACACACAGCTCTTATTATATTCACCCTGTGCATTGTAATATTCTTTGCTCACCAGTTAACAATAAAAGAAATCCAGAGGCTCTCTGTTAGAATGATATATTACTTTATCATGGAAGCCACTGCATACAAAGAAATATAATTGTTCAGGATGGGACTGGGGGACATCTCAGTGAGGCTACTGAGCAAGAATAGAAATGACATTCAACACAGTAGGAAACAGTACAGAGATCCAGATCTATTTGCAACTAACTGATGCTATCAGCCAGATGATTCAGGGCTTAAGCTAACAGAATTCATAGAACCTAAAAACAAAAACAAAAACACATTTCTGAGGAATAAACATCAAATCTCTTTACACTAGAGAAATGGAAAACAAAGTCCAGACTAATGAAATAAATTGAAAACGTATACTCTATGTTCAAACTAGGAAAGAAGGGGGGTGGTGAAATTGAATTTTTACAATCTCATATTTATAATACATGGCTGGAACTCTGTATAATTTTGAAATTCAAACTATATTTATTATAGAATTTATATGATTATCTGAATATATACATTGAGAGGGAAAATGAGAAACCAAATTATGATTTTCCCCCCAAAGTGGGTAAAGTAAATGACAGGTGGCACCGAAAGACCAGTACACCAGAACCTCCATTCACTTAAGTTCCTCTAAGTTGCCAAACAAATGGCAAGTGCAAAGGTTTTGATCATGAGGCTGAACACTGATAAACACTGATAAATGCTTTCCAGGTATAACATTGACTAACAACTACTTGAAGATGGATCATCAATAAAAATGTGGCTCTTATGTGATAGTTTATTTATTTATTTTTTGTACTGAAGGTTGAACCTAGAGGCATTCTACCTCTAAGCTACACTCCCAGCCATTTTAAATTTTTTGTTTTGAAACAGGGTCTTGCTGAGAGTTTCTGAGGATGACCTTGAACCTGCGATCCTCCTGTCTTAGCCTCCCAAGTATTGGGATTACAGGCATGTGCCACCACACCTGGCTTATGTGACAGTTTTTAAATCCAGTGGTGTATTCAGGTCTGTGTGACAGTGTGAAGGTGAAGGAGGGGCATCGGTGGACCATGGTCTCAGGAAATGGTCTCACCACTACACCTGACATACAGCCATCAGTCCTCTTTCTTGAGAATGTCACAGTGACTTTAAAGGGCTGAGTTGAAGGCAGCCTCTGCGCCCCACACGCTGTTTTGTTGAGCGGCAGGTAGTAGAGGGTCCTGTGGTTCAGCGCTGAGCCAGGCACCTCTGAGAGCTCAGAGCAGGAGGGGATGGTTCCGCCCTGCTCTTCAGACTCCTTAGGTATTCATGAAGCAACTGGAGTATGATATCAGATGGCATCTAGTACAGAGATAAGTCATGTGGGTTGAAAAATAAGATTAGCTAAAGGGATCAGTGTCCCTGATGCCATTCTATGGCTTGTTTGAAGAACTTACGCCTCATTCAAATGGGCTGGCCAAATGATCGAGCCACCCCACCCCTTCCTTCCTTCCTTCCTTCCTTCCTTCCTTCCTTCCTTCCTTCCTTCCTTCCCTCCCTCCCTCCCTCCCTCCCTCCCTCCCTCCCTCTCTCTCTCTCTCTCTCTCTCTCTCTCTCTCTCTTTCCTTTTTTCTTTCTTTCTTTCTTTCTTTCTTTCTTTCTTTCTTTCTTTCTTTCTTTCTTTCTTTCTTTCTTTCTTTCTTTCTTTCTTCTTTTTTTGTAGTACTGGGGATTGAACCCAAGGGTTATCTACCTCTGAGCTACACTCCCAGTCCTATTTTATTTTTCATTTTGAAACAGGGTCTCACTTAAGTTGCTGAGGCCATTCTCGAACCTGTGATCCTCCTGTCTCAATCTCCCAAGTTCTGGGATTACAGGTGTGGGCCGCCACGCCCGGCTGAGGCTCTCATTTTCTATAATGTACTTGTTTGGGCCACACCAAGTGAACATGAGACCCAACAAACACTTTTGATCTACTACTGAAACCCAGTAACCTTGTTTTAGTCAGCTCTTTTGTCACTGCAACCAAAATACCTGACAAATACAACCTAGAGGAAGAAAAGTTTATTTGGATTACAGTTTTAGAGGCCATGGTTGGCCAGCTCCAAGATAGAAACCACTTGGTGGCAGAGTTTTAGGGCATGGTGGAAGAACACCTGTTCTCACCTCATGGTGGCCGGGAAGTGGAGAGAGAGGGGAGGGGACCAGGGACAGAAATAGTCCCCAAGGCCATGCCTGCCCCTAGTAATCTACCCCCTTGAGCTTTGTCTCACCTCCCAACCGGGCTGCATTTTCTAGCACATTAACTTCTCTGGGGGACATTTTAAATCCAAACCATAATAAACTGATACCTATCTGCCTCAACATGGCTTTCATGGGTTTGTATTAGTAAGATGGTGAATTCATTATTATGAACATTTCTTTGCTTTCATGAAAATATAGGACTAAATTAAGTATGTAACATTTGCTTATTTTCTATCATAATACATGGTTTTAGTAATAAAAAAAGAAGAAAGAAAGAAAAAATCTTTGAAAGGTACAGATACAAACTTTGATTTGGTCTCTCATATTGGGTACTTTATTTATTTATTTATTTATTTATTTATTTATTTATTTATTTATTTATTTATTTATTTATTTATCGGCACTGGGGATAGAACCCAGGGGGGTTCTATCTCCAATCTACACCCCCAGGCCCCCCCTGCCTTTTTTGGCAGTACTGGGGATTGAACCCAAGGGCATTCTATCCCCAAACTACACCCCCAGACCTTTTTTTTTTTGTGGCACTGGAGGTTGAATCTAGGGGCATTCCACCACCTCCAAGCTATATTCCCAGCCCTATTTTTCATTCTTTATTTTGAAACAGGGTCTCACTAAGTTGCAGAGGGCCTCACTAAGCAGCTCTAACTCTTAAAGGTTTTGTTAGCTCCCATATTGCCACACTGGGGACCAAGCTCCCAATACATAAAACCATGCAGTGAAACAGTAATGTGGCTCCATACAACAGGTGTATCAGGCAGGTTTCTTATGACAAAGAACATCCCTTGTGATTGACTGAACAAAAGAGAACCTACTGAGGAATACTAGGAAGTTAACACAATCTCCAGGACAGTGAGGGAATCTGGCCTGAAAGCCTGAACCTTGCCATCAGCCTGCTCTAAGGACACCTTGCTACTGGGCAGTGATGGAGATAACAATTAGCTTGCTCAATGGTGTAACAATGTACTCAGATATGAAAACATCACATGCCACATTTCACTTGTTAGCTATATCTCAATAAAACCAGGAGAGAAAACAGAATTCAGAAAATTACCACAAAAGATACCCAGACTTCGTGTGGTAGACAAGGCAGCCATGTTGGAGGAGGGACTTGGTTGCTAGAGAGTGGTCCCTGGGGGTACAGCCCAGGACAGTGTTTTCACCTGCTGGCCACAGCAGCTTCCAGCTCCTCTCTTCCTGCTACCATGAGCAAGCTCTCACTCAATCCCTCTGCTCCCTGCCATGATACCCTGAGGACCTGTAGCCCCAGCTTCTACTTGGACGTTGATCTAATATGGAATGAACTCTCCAGAACCATGAGCAAATACATCTTTCTTCCTCTAAGTTTTGTGCATGTGGCAGCTGTTGGATCATAGTTGTGAGAATGCTGGCTGAAACAGACGTTTACATTATTCGAAATGTTCTCAGATTTTCCGAGGTCTTCATTTATGTCTTAGTTTGCATTTCTCCAGAAGCCAACTTGAATTCAAGTGCAAGTAGTTCATTTGAGTGGTGAGAAACACACCGGTAGTAGTCAGGAAGTAAGTCCATGAAGGCGAGGCAATGAAGGGTGGATTATCCAGCAAGACACAAGTGTGGACCACTACTGCCTAATCCCACCAGAGAACTCTGAGAAATGGTGTAGAACTTGAGCCTCAGGGTCATCCCACTTTAGGAGAGAGAGGTGAGGGTGTTCATACATTAATAACTCCTAGTTTGGCCAGGCGTGGTGGCGCACGCTTGTAATCCCAGCACTTGGGAGGCTGAGACCAGAGGATCCGGGTTCGCGGCCAGCCTCAGCTACCTAGTGAGGCACTCAGCAACTTAGTGAGACCCTGTTTCAAAATAAAGAATAAAAAAATAGGGCTGGGGAAATAGCTGGGAGGTAGAATGCCGCTGAGTTCAATCCCCAGTACCACAAAAAAAAAAAAAAAAAAAA
>PVLC010033472.1:0-17473 GCA_004027655.1 Graphiurus murinus | reverse complement strand
AAAGAATACAAAATAGGGCTGGGAGTGTAGCTCGGAGGTAGAATGCCCCTGAGTTCAATCCCCAGTACCGCAAAAAGAAAAAAAAAAAATAGGGCTGGGGGTGTAGCTCAGAGGTAGAATGCCCCTGAGTTCAATCCCCAGTACCGCAAAAAAAAAAAAAATTTAATGCAAAGCCAGGCGTGGTGGCACGCTTGTAATCCCAGCATTCAGGAGGCTGAGACCGGAGGATCCGGGTTCATGGCCAGCCTCAGCTACCTAGTGAGGCCCTCTGCAACTTAGTGAGACTCGGTTTCAAAAGAAAGAATAAGCCGGGCGTGGTGGCGCACGCTTGTAATCCCAGCATTCGGGAGGCTGAGACCGGAGGATCCGGGTTCACGGCCAGCCTCAGCTACCTAGTGAGGCACTCCGCAACTTAGTGAGACTCGGTTTCAAAATAAAGAATAAAAAATTGGGCTGGGGGTATAGCTCGGAGGTAGAATGCCCCTGAGTTCAACCCCCAGTACCTCAAAAAAAAAAAAAAAAAAAGAAAGAATAAAAAATAGGGCTGGGGGTATAGCTAGGAAGTAGAATGCCCCTGAGTACAATCCCCAGTACCGCAATAAAAAAAAAAATTTAATGCAAACTTCTGGGGGACTGAGCTACAGCTCAGTCTTAGAATATGTGTTTAGCATGCTTGAGGCCCTGGGTTCAATCCCCGGTGCCAAAAAATAAAATAAAATGTGGAATCATCTAAAAATTTTAATGTAAATCTTCTGGAAGATCCAGTTCAATTATTTAAAACATTTAGTCCATGCAGGAGATATATGACTTTAATTAGCGTTTCTGTTCAAGAATTAGGGCACAAGGATATTATAAGGTCTCATTACAAAGCACTGGCCTATGTAACCCACGGGATAAAACGGAGCCCGGGATCTGGACGCCTGTGTCGGGTCTGGTTTTAGGACAGGAAGCGTCGTGGCTGCTTCCACGGGGACATGGACAGACGGCGGCTGAGTCACGCCTTTGGCAGTTTGTGCTACTGGTTTTTAACCATCCCTGTCCCTCACGGCATGTACTCCTTTGATTCTACTAATTCTGCCACGTATTAGACATTGGGCGGGTCAGGATGGAGCAACTCCAAAATACTTTCCAAGTCTTCAGTAGTTCGCAATAAAATCTAAATGGTAATAGGATAAAACCATAAAACCTTTCCTAGCCATCTCCTACTCCAACTGTTCTCCAAGGAGAATGAATTTTAAGCTGTTGCATATCACACGTGAAGATACATGGGACCCGGAGCAGGGACACAAACACGCCGTGCACAGGAATTACTTTTTTCCAGAATCCATCCAGGTGTCTGAGAAGAGGAGAGAGGCGAAGCTCCCTCCCACTCTGGGAAGAGGGTCCCAGGATGCCTGCGCGATGACGTCACCGCCTGCGCGATGACGTCACCGCCTGCGTGTGACATCACCACCCACGTGCCTGCTCACGTGGTCTCCTTGAGCTGCGGTCCCAGGTGGGAGAAGCGCTTCCGGTTCCCACACTTTTCCTGCCAACCTGCTGAGGAGCCCATCCTGTGGCTGTTGAATATTTGTTAATGTTTTTGTTTGCAATTAAATCTGTTCTATTGTTTTTCATGTCCTAGAGTCCCGATTTTTAAAACCCAATTTTCTGGCAGCAAATGGTGAGGAATTTTTTTTTTCATTTAGATTAATAAAAGATGACAAACACTGTCTCCCCCCATGATCACCCAGCTTGCCTGCTTTAATAAAAGGGAATGAGGCAGCCACTCCCTCCTGGCCCCCCTGCCCTCTGCCCTTCCCCCTGGTCCTCAGGAAAGAGAGACCAGAGAACACACGTAATGTGGCCTGGGCTTATGTCTCAGAGAGGGGACTTAATGCCTTTCTCTCACAAGAAACTAAAACAAGATGAGGCAGGTGATTTCCCAAGGCCACGTAGATTAAACAAGATAAAACCAGATAACCAGCCGGGCATGCTTGTAATCCCAGTATTTAGGAGGCTGAGACCTGAGGATCCGGGTTCGCGGCCAGCCTCAGCTACCTAGTGAGGCATTCCACAACTTAGTGAGACCCTGTTTTCAAAATAAAGAATAAAAAATAGGGCTGGGGGTATAGCTTGGAAGTAGAATGCCCCTGAATTCAATCCCCACTACCGAAAAAAAAAAAAAAAACACCCCCGAAGTCTGCCTTCCTCCAGCCCAAAGGAAGAACCCCAGGAAGACCTACAGGCTGGGCTGGATTTGGCCCAGATCTCCAGGAAACTCCCTATGTCTTTGGGGGAAAAAATAGACTTCCTTGGTGGTGCAAAATGTCTGAGTCTATTCTTACAAATATGCAGGAAAAAATTAAAAGTCAGAATGGGCTGCTAAAGCCCCTCGGGCTGGGTGGGGCAGGGTGTCCTTTGTGGGAGACTCTGTCCTCAAGATGAGGGACTCAGGAAGGGAAATTCGTTAAATTCTCAGTCTCTTCTTTCTACTTAGCACTTCTAATTCTTTCTTTCTTTTTCTTTCTTTTTTTCCGTATTGAGGATGGAACCCAGGGGCATTCTACCTCCGAGCTACATCCCCAGCCCTAATTTTTATTCTGTAATTTGAAACAGGGTCTCACTAAATTTCAGAGTGCCTCACTAGGCAGCTGAGGCTGGCCGAGAACCTGGATCCTCCTGTCTCAGCCTCCCAAGTCCTGGGATTACAAGTGTGCGCCACCATGCCTAGCTTAATTCCTTCATTTTTATCCAGCCTCAATCTGAAAAAGGATTCCGGGTACCTTTGCTTATCTAGTGACCACCCACGTGAAATTTACAAAGATTCCCCTTCTTACAAAGGTTGTTCCACTCGGCCCTTCAAACTTAGAACCATATCCCAAAGACTTTCCCAAGCTATTTTGCAATTCTGTGAAATTAGTTTTCATGAGGCCTCCTCAAAAGCTTTTTCATTTTCCACGTCTGGAAATCTTTTTTAAGCAAGAGACCCACACATGCACACAAGGAAATAATTTTAAAACAAAGGCCTAAATACATCCAGAGCTCCCATTTTGAAGTCTTTTATTTGGTTTTCTCCAAGCACGTCTTTTTTTAAAACCAGGCTGTCCTCCTCTTGGACGCTAGGACTTCTCTTAACTCCTAGCTGCCCTGCTGAAAAGGGGGAGGGGGCCTGCGGAAATCACCAAAGGCCACAGCGAGAGCGCAGCGCACAGCCCCTGTGAAATGAGAACTCAAGTCCCAGTGGATTAGGGGTGCTCGCCCACCCTGGCCTTTGCCACACCCTTTGCCCCACTAGGAGATGGGAGCATCCTGGTTCTCTCTCTCTTTTTCTCATTCATTCTTTCCTTTCTTACCTGGGTCCCAGGAAGGAAGCAAAAAGAGGACCGATGAGGTCCCCCCGCTAGGAAAGGAGGAGACGAATTTAATCAGTATTGTTGTTTGACAGATCTTTGGGGACTCCTCAAAAGCAAATGCTTTGGAATGACTCTAAGAAAACCTCTCCGGCCGGGCGTGGTGGCACACGCTTGTAATCCCAGCATTCGGGGGGCTGAGACAGGAGGATCTGGGTTCGAGGCCAGCCTCAGCTACTTAGTGAGGCCCTCCGCAACTTAGACTCGAGACCCGGTTTCAAAATAAAGAATAAAAACTAGGGCTGGGGGTGTAGCTCGGAGGTAGAATGCCCCTGAGTTCAATCCCCAGTACCGCAAAAAAAAAAAAAAAAAAAAAAAAAAAAAAAAAAAAAAAAAACCTCTCCGAATACATCACAAACTGTTTTTTTTACTATTTCTTTTACAACTTGGGTCTTGCGTTCTATTCTGAGAAACAGCTCCAGGATAGTAATTTATTTGACTCCAGCTCTGAATGTGTTTCCTGAGATAGCAAAATTTAAACTCTCTGATTGTGCAGGATAGCTCGACCTTCTTGTCACTCCTGGAGTCCTTGTTAAAAACATCGAATTGCTGGTTCCAAATCCTCTGCTAAAATCTCTTCCTGCTAAAATCGAATATAGCAACCCAAGTTCAGCAGCTCAGGTGGTATCATAGAATCATGCAGAAAGGAAGGGTGTGGACACCCCTGGCAATCCGCCTCCCCCGTGAAGGAGAGCACTGCACAGCAACCTGACACGAGCTCAGTTCCTCACGGGTTAATTTCCTTCCTTCTGTAGTGGCGACTCTAAGAAACTCCAGATCCACTGCCCAGAAATTTGGAAATTCTCTTAAAAACGTATTCTTCGCATCCAAGATAATAACCATGAAGCAGAAAGTCTCATATCTGCTCCGGCTTGCAAAAGCTAGATGCCACCACGCAAATGTAAAAAGCATTCTAGGTTCTTAAATATGTGGCAGCGAGACAAGACTCTGTCTCCATTTACCCTGCTAATTGCAACCATTAGGCAGAGACGAGCTCAGTTTTAACCCAAGGAAGAGCGTGCACTAGCAAATGCCTCAAAAGCAACTGCACAAACCCCCGCCCCATTTCAGCGGCACGCATGATGCGGGGATGCAGACTGGGGGGCTGTGCACCTCTGTGGACTTATTTGCATCTCTGCCTTTCCTGGCTGAGGACTTCGGTGCTACTGTCCTCTGAAACCCATCTTCCGCTGTAAAATTATTAAGGCAAAGTGGCTAAGAGGTTCTCAAATCATGATGAGAAGTCAAATTATTTTCTCATTCGTAATCAAGTGTAGAAGAGAAATTTTGTGTCTAAAAGAGGAACCTTGCAAAATTCACCTTCCTTATTGTCTCTCTCCATGGCTAATGGCCATTTAATCTCTCCCAGCATTTTTTTCTCTTTTAATGTGTAAAATAAGCCTAACTGCTTGAACGGGCAGTGGTCCTGTGGGTTTTCTGCCCCCTCACCTCCTGGGAACCCCCTCGGGGCCAGTTGTGATTCAGCTGAGTCTCCCGCACCTCTGGGTGTCGCGCTGGGCTGCTGAATCCACTAATGGATATTCCAGAAGTGAAAAGCTAGTTTCCTGGAATGGCTTCCCTTGAGATCTGAGTCATCTCCAGCTGCTGCTCGGTTTTTAATTTCGAAATTAAACTGACCCACGAGGTCTTCCTTCCAGTGGTCAATTCTCGACACAGAGGGTCCGTGAAAATTGTCCTCTAGTGCATCTCGAAGAAGAATTTCCCATTGAAGTTTTCCCTGGCCGCCCCCAGCCCTCGCCATGCCCTGGGTCTGCAGCTGGGTCTGCAGCTTCTGAGGCCAACAGGATTGTGCTTGTCCGTGCAGCCAGACCCCTACAAGACTCACAGTTTGCCTCTGGGAGAGTGTTTGGCAGAACTTTTCGTATTTGTTTCCTTTTTCTTCTCTCCTTTTCCTTTCCAGATTTTTTTTTTTTTTTTGTAACAGCAGTTACTGCTCCTCTGCTAAACCAACCTGCAAGATGCTCCCCCAAAGGAAAACTGGCAAATGCATGCAATGCTCTGAAACATGCTCTTCAGGGCGTGTCGCCTGGCAGTGTTGCCGTTCAGGTATCTGCTTGCCAGACAATGCAGTGCAGGTGCAGAGCCCTTGGGAGACGCTGGTTTTGCGTCTCCATTTAGCACTGCGCCTCCCCCTCTCCCAGCTCTGTGTCCTCACCTGGAGTGTACGGGGTGTGCAGAAAACATCCAAGACAGCAGTTCTGCCGTATTTAAACAAACCAAGCAGAAGTCACGTATTGGTCAACCAGAAGAGCAAGGACCATGTCTCAGCCATTTTTGTCTCCTCCTTTTACCTTGAATCTCAGAGTACCTGAACCCAGTGGGTCTTATTAAGTCAAATGACTATAACACAGAGACCAATTAGAATTAGGTGGCTCTGCTCTGAGCTAGAATTCTGTGTTTCAAGGTCCTAACAGTGGCTGCCTCAGGCTAAAATCGTAAGTCTTGTAATCCCAGTACTTGGGAGGCTGAGACAGGAGGATCTCAGATGGGAGGCCAGCCTCAGCAATGTAGTAAGACCCCTAGCAACCTAGCAAGACTCTGTTTCAAAATAAAAAAGAGCCGGGCATGGTGGCACATGCTTGTAATCCCAGCATTTGGGAGGCTGAGACTGGAGGATCCGGGTTCACGGCCAGCCTCAGGTACCTAGTGAGGCACTCCGCAACTTAGTGAGACCCGGTTTCAAAATAAAGAATAAAAAATAGGGCTGGGAGTGTCTCGGAGGTAGAATGCCCCTGAGTTCAATCCCCAGGACCACAAAAAAAAATTAAATAAATAAATAAATAAAAAAGAGCTGAGGGTGTACCTTGGAGGTAGAATGTCCCTGGTTTCAATCTTCAGCACCAAAGAAATGATAAAAATAAAATTGAAAGTCTGAGAATCACTAGTTTATCTTTTAATTAACAGGTATTTAAACTGGGACGTTCATAACTATCGCTTGTGTGAATTTCTTAAAATCTATTAAAACCAGTTGTCCATCAGGGGAAAATGGCAAAAGGCAGGTAAGGAATACTTTAGGAGTTAATATCTCTTTCAGTTTCAAAATTTTAAAATTCTACACGACTGCACAAATGGGATTTGGTTCCCAAGCACCTGCGGGTCCACTTAAACTTTTGTGATTAAATACACGTGAAGTGTTTCCTTTAAAATTTCCCACTTGCTCAATACTCTTGCAGTGCAGTTGCTTTGGAGCTGAGTGCCTCCTGGAACATGTAATTTCATCCCAATATACTCCCACCAGAGCACAGAAGAAAAAATTATAAATTTATGCCCACTTCAGGTGTCATGAACAGCCACGTTAGTAACGGTAGTGATAATAGTAATAAGAATGTGTTGAAACTGGCTCTAAGTCAGTCCTAAACTTGCTCACAAGCTCCAATGGGGTGTAAATAGACTGGCTGCCAGGAATCCCTGCAACCCCACCCTGAAACTTCAGGCACCACCTGAGTCTCCGGGTGCTCAGAGGGAAACACCGCCCTCTGGAGGAAAGAAACCAAACTACATCCTCAGGACGGGCAGTCCCAGGATAACAGTACCTAACTCAAAGTTTCATCTCCTTCCCAAAGTAGATCGGAATGGATTTTAAATTACATTTTTTAAATTAACACAATGAGCCAGGCATGGTGGCGCATACTTGTAATCCCAGTACTTGGGAGGCTGAGACAGGAGGATCGGAAGTTTGAGGACAGCCTCAGCAAGTAGTGAGACTCATCAACCTAGTGGGACCCTGTTTCCAAATAAAAAATAAAATCGAGCTGAGGGTGTAGCTCGAAGGTGGAATGTCTTCGGGTTCAATCCCCAGTACCACAAACACACAAAAATAAAGAATAAAAAATAGGACTGGGGGTGTAGCTCGAAAGTAGAATGCCTCTGGGTTCAATATCCAGTACCACCAAAAAAAAAAAAAAAAAAAAAAAAAAAAATTAACACCATGAAATCCAGAAGGAAGATCCTTTTTTGCAAAATCAGGACCTGTGGGAACTTCCTGAGAATAACACCCATTCCCTGGTTTCCAGGGGGTAAGCAGTGCCTTTAAAAACTAGAATTATCTCTGCGGATTTCTACTGTGGAAACAGAAACTTTATCTACCAACGGGAAGAGAGAGAACCGTTCTCGTTTGGCTGACGGCTGAGTTAATGGAGCTTTTTAGAGCTCCCCAGCTTTCAAATTTGAATCTTTTGGGCTTTGATTTCTTTAGCTACCAACAGGGTTTTTAAATGTCAGGCTGTGCTCCTCGAATCGTCAACTATTTTTGCAGTAGCGGAGTGTTTTCCTTGCCGGCTTGCCGCAGCGAGAACACCACGTAAAGTTTGCTCCCGCAGGTCAGCGTGGAAAAGCCGGCTGGTACACAACGTGCCATTCAGACGCGACAGGGGACACCGCCCATCACTCTCCCCCCAGCGACACCGAGAAGCCTCAGCTGCTTCTACAAAGTGACAACTCATTTCCAGTCACAATTTTTGCTCAAGCTGTTAGCTTGCCTGCCAGAAGGTCTCATGCAACAGAATTTGTGGCTTGCTGGTGAATTTTAAATCCCACACGTGGAATTTCACATAAAAGCGGGTGGGGACACAGACCCGTGGTAAAGCCACACTAGCACTCACAGAAAGGCGTGCCCCCCCCCCCGGGGGGCACACGCTCCCCACCAACTCCCAAAAAGGAAGGAAGTTTTCTTTCAAGCCGGCTTTAAGCTGCCCAGTCAGTAGGCTCCGCACCCAGAACCCAGGTCAAGATGCAAAACCCCATCTGAAGCACAAATCCATCATCTCTAGAGGAAAGAGTGGAGGAATCTCTTCCTACTTTACCATCAGTGATTCCCAAGTCCCAACAGGAAATCACAGGTCAGCGGAATGCACTGAAATAGTGCAAAGTGTTGAAGTAAAGGCAAATCCTATTCAGAAAGATGCTTATCTCTTCTGAAAAATATCATTAAGACCCAGGACTTGGACCTCCACCCTGCAGCCCCTCGCCGTGGTGGGGAGGGGTACGCAACTCCTTAGGGTGAGAGGAACCCGGGGCAAGGACTGACATTCTAGGGTCACCTCCTCTGCCACCTCCAGGGAAGTGCTGTGGCCACGCCCTCCGATTCCCAGAAAGGAGAAATCCCAAAAGCCACACTGAACCCTCCATGGTCTCCTCACCCATGTTCTTTCCCACCCAGCGTCTGCCTAATGGCCCCTCACTGCCCGAGGGAGGAAAAAAAAAAAGCAAGATACACGTGAAAGACCCTTGTCTCAGCAAAGGAGTCCTCACACAAACCATCCCTGTAGCCTAGATTTCATGGTGGCACACGCTTGTAATCCCAATACTTGGGAGGCTGAGACAGGAGGACCGCAGGTTCACGACCAGCCTCAGCTACTTAGTGAGGCTCTCTGCAACTTAGTGAGACCCTGTTTCAAACTAAAGAATTTTTTTAAAAATAGGGCTGGGGGTGTAGCTCAGAGGGAGAATGCCCCGGTTTCCATCCGCAGTACTGAACAAAAAAAAGAAAGAAAGAGAGAGAGAGAGGATGGGAGGGAGAGAGAGAAAGAAAGAAAGAAAGAGAGAAAGAAAGAAAAGAAATTCCCCACCTCTCCTCCCCAGCACGTCCCCCTCTGCAGCCAGCCCCCTCCAGAAGGGAGCCAGCTTCCGACGCCCCCCCTCTGGCCTTCGTGTGCTCAGGACAGGCTAAATGAGGGACACCGCGCCCCAGGACCCCACCGGGGCCAAGACTCGCTTCCTGCAGCCCACCTCTCATAAATTGGTGGGTCCTTAGGGATCCTAAAGCCATTTTCTTTCTACTGTTGATGGAATGTGACAGGAAGACTTTCTTTCCTCTGGGAAGAGATCAGGTAGCACATTTCAAATCTAGAGGCACATCAGGCTGGGTCCTCCCCGGCCGAGCTCATCCCCCTGCTGCTTCCCGATGAAGTTGACCGCCGCCACTGTGGGCTCAGCCGCTGGCGCTGTGGCCCCAGCGATGAATCTCCCTGGCGTCTCTGAGCCTTTCTTTAGAACCCAGGGGTGACTTCCTCAGTGCCTTCTGACCGAGAATCTCTTCCATCACCTCTGACCCCAGCAAAGACCTCAAAGTGCCAATCACGTCAGCAACAGCCAACCAGCTCCTTTTCAATATCACTGTGGTGACGGGCGATATAATTTTTATTTTAAAGCCATTTCTTTTGGGGGGGGGGAGGGGACCGTACTGGGGACTGAACCCAGGAACATTCTATCTCTGAGCTATGCCCCCAGCCCTTTTTTTTTTTTTTTTTAATTTTGAAACAAGGTCTCATCAAGTTGCCGAAGTCCCCCTAAGTTGCTGAGGCTGTCCTGGAACCTGAGATCCTCCTGTCTCAGCCTCCCAAGTACTGTCTCAGCCTGACAGGCGTGTGCTACCACGCCCAGCTGATTTTAAAGCCATTTCTGCTCAGCTTTCTGCAGCAGGAGGAGCGGGTCCTCTGGGAGGTTGGGGGCTAGCCTCATGTCCCCTGAGCACCCTGGAGGCTCTGGGACCCTGTGGTTCTCCTCTAGGTCAGCCATGGTGGGGAGAGGAGCCAGTTGGCAGGGGTTAACACCCCACATTTCCACCCCCCTAAACTCAGAGCAGTTTGTTCTAGGGGTCCAGACCACCCTCCAAATTTGCCCCAGACTTGCTGTGAAACTGATTTTTCTTTAACCACTCCCCAGTGCTGCACGAGGCCCTCCCTGCGACCCCGCCCTGGCCTCAATTGAAGTCGATTTTCTAACACAGTAGGCTTGAAATAGGTCCCCAAACAGGCTGGCGAGCGCCCGTGAGTAGCTTCCATCCTCAGTGGAGAGGGCCCGAGCCCCACCCTGTGTCTTCCCGGCCAGGGGGTAGCCCCGGGGCCTCCCAGCTTGGCACTGGCTTCACATCAGACAGCAGAGGCCGGCCCGACGCCCCAGGAACCCTGCCTTATGCACTCGGCCCGCTGCCCAAGCACCGAATTCCTTCTCCTCTTCTGACCCCACAGCTCCCGTAAGCAAGCCCGAAGGACCAAGTCTCCAGCACTGACTTTGGATTCCTGAAAAGATGAGCCCTTCTTGTCACGGCTGAGTAACTCTGCCTTGGCCCTGAGCCTGGGCACAGTCACCCCAATCTCCAGATGGCAGCAGACATGTGCCACCAGCCCCTTCCCACGGGTGACCCAGAGCAGGAGACCTGTGGGGTGCACCCTGACCCTGACCCGGGGTCACCCTCAGAGGCCCAGAGGAAGCCCCCAGGTGGATCTGCCCCCCAAGTGGCACTAGCTGTGATCCCAGCAAGATATTTCTGCACACAAAGCAGATTCCAGCTGGGTTCTGGAAGGAGAAGAAGACGGCTGCAGATAAATCACGAGCCCCACGGCGCGGCACTGCAGTCAGGAACGCACAGGGCGCTCGGAGAGCCGCGGGCGCTCCACCGAAAACCTGCTACTACGCTCTTGGACGACCCGAGACCTTCACCACACGTTCAAGAAACCCAGCACCGCAGAGCAGAGAAAGGAAAGTCAGCAGAATCCTCCAGACACCTAAAACCTGCACAGAAACCCGAGGGACAGAGCAGACTGAAAGAGCGTCCAAAGCCACCTCCCGCTTCAAGTGGGTTTTTCTTGTCCACCAGCGCCGGGAAGCAGAGGGGCCATAGACTCACCCTGAGCAAAACCGAGCACGCGTCCCTGAGGCCCTGGAGGTGACTATGTTTGACCAGGGTGCATATTTTCCCTGCTCACCGCCTGTGCTCGGCCCTGTAACCTTCTCCACCGAAGGTGAGGGGCTCCGGAGAGACAGGAGCGGACTCTCTCGCAAGAACTGGACTGCCTGTGGTGGAAGACTGAACTCCAAACTGGAAGGGGTCCAGGGGTACAGTCAGGCTTTTCTCAGCTCCTCCCCTCCTCGTCTTCCTCCTCCTCCTTCTCCTCCTCCCCCTCCTCCCTCCTTCCTCCTCCTCCTCCTTCTCCGGCTCCCTTCCTCCAGCCCCCTCCTCTCCCCCTGCTCCCTGCAGTACTGACCTAACTGTAAATGAAAACCAGACCGCAGGCTCTGTCGCCTCTGGCCACCGCTGCAAGCTGATGTCACCCTCTGGACGTTGCCTTCACCCTACAAGACGTTTAGCTGGACTCCCGCAAGCCCAGCACTAGAAAAGAAACCGGACCGCTCCGACCCGTCACTTTCTTGGGCCAGGCCCCTAGTGGCCCAAAGAATGAATCTTGGGAATTCTTCGTGGGTCTCCATGGTTTTCCTGCAGTGTTTTCCGACACCAGCGGAAGGGAAAACAGGAAATGCAGTCCCCCTCCTGTCTCGACACACCCTCCCGCTTCTTCTTGAAGTTTCTGAATTCAGACTTCTCCTAATAGTCTCCCCTTTCAAATATAAAAGCTGGCAATTAAAATCGCCTCGGCTTTCCGCTAACCAAAGCTCTGTTTGCCAGTTAAAAGTCAAAAGAAAGGAAACTACTTTTTTTTTAAGTTCTCTATATAATGATTCTGATTGTGAGGCTTGGTCTCCGAGACACACACTAGGGAGAGAGGGCGGTTATCAGGCCCCAAGTCTCCGAAACTCTTGAGCAAGAATCTGAGCTTGTCCAAAGCTCTGTGCCCTTCAGAGCACTTTGATAAAGGTCTCTTATCACAAACGCCGCTCCCCCTAAACCCTCCTGATTCCATGTTACAGATGAGGAAAGCAACATGCAGACAGGGTAGGTGACATCGTACACACCTCACGCCCCAGGTTGGTAGCAGAGCTCAGATCTGAGCCCCTGCCGGGGACACCCCAGGCTTCTCCCTGTTAAAGTCAGTTAATGCAAATAAGAGCCATCTGATTATTTGTACTTTTGGGGGGGGCAGGAGGTGGTTACTGGGGATTGAACACAGGGGCAGTCTACCTCCGAGCTATACCCACAGCTCTTTTTATTTATTTATTTTTTATTTTGAAACAGTCTTGCTAAGTTGCCGAGGCTGGCCTCAAACTTGTGATCCTCCTGTCTCGGCCTCCCAAATCCTGTTATTACAGGCCTGTGCTACCCTGACCAGCCATGGTTTTTTTTTTACTTTGCTGTCCTTCCAAAGCTAAGTGTGAAGAACAAAGAAATCACCAGCCAACGTCTCCCCCTGGGTTTAATCTCCTTCTGGTTTGGGAAGAAGGAGAAACGGCTCCCGAGAGGGAATGCCCTTGACTCCATGGTTTCCTGCTCACCGGTGCCCGCTCTGCTTGCTTACGGAATGTGGGGGAGGGGAAGAAGGATGGAGACCTGGATTATGGGGCTTCCTTGCCCATCGCCTTGAAAAAAAAGAAAAAAGCAGAGGCTCCGGGCATGGAGCCACACCGCCCACAGGACAGGGGAGGGGGGCAACGGTCCCCCAGGGGGTCGGGTTCCCCCACCCAGTCCTCTCTCCACTGTGCTGGCGTGGAACTGGGGCCCCTGGGGAGCCCGGGGCGCTGCTGCCCTTCCTTGGTTCAAATGTGCAAGTTTGGCTCTAGGGAGAATGATTTCTCCAAGGCACGTTTTTGTCCATTGCAAAGAAGACAACTTTTAATTCCGTCCTCCTGTTCCAAGCCGCCCGCCCAGCTCAGTGAGGTCAGGTGAACCAGCGTGTGGCAGGTGCAGCCATCCCTGGATCCTTTCTTCAAGCGCACGTGCAACTTTTTTTTTTTCTTCAAAATAGTTCATTCCTTGGTATTAGAAATTACTGTTCTTTTAAAAAGGCCAGGATGCAGCCGGGCATGGTGGCGCACGCTTGTAATCCCAGCATTTGGGAGGCTGAGACTAGAGGGTTCCAGGCCAGTCTCAGCTACCTAGTGAGGCACACCGCAACTTAGTGAGACCCTGTCTCAAAATAAAGAATAAAAAATAGGGCTGGGGGTATAGCTCGGAGGTAGAATACCCCTGAGTTCAATTCCCAGTACCGCAAAAAAAAAAAAAAAAAGGCCAGGAGGAGGAGTCATTTAGGACAAGGTTTAACGAAATAAACACCTCTGCACAATAAGGAGTTGTACTGATATTTAACTCTAACCGTGATCTAGGCCCTCTGCAACACCGCCTGTGGCTCCAGAAACTTCTGGAAACTGGTGACAGCGGGTGGCAAAGCTCCCTTGTGCTAACTGGAAGCAGAACGTTGGCTCCTGTGATTTTCTCACTTAATCACCAGTATTTAGGATTCTCACAGAAATTTCCAGTTCCTGTCAGCCACCCTGTCCCATGGGGGAACAGCCCAGTGCTGACTTCTGGTCAAGAGTCTGCCACTGTGCCTGGCCGTGTGAGGGACCTCACGGCCTGCCAAGGGGCCTGATGAGACATCCGAGGGACTCCACAGGCGACTGAAGGAGCTGATAAGATATCTGAGGGGTCTCAAGGGCTTTCTGAGGGAATTCACAGACCATCTGCGGGACATAATAAGACATCCAAGATGGCCGTCTGAAGGACTTCCTAGCCCATCTCAGGGACCTGAGAGATATCTGAGGGACCTCAAGGGTGTTTGAGGGACTTCATAGTCCATCAGAGACCTCATAAGACATCTGAGGGGCCTGATGAGACATCCAAGGGACCTCGGAGGCTGTCTGAAGGACTTCATAGTCCATCTGAGGGACCTCATAAGATATCTGAGGGACCTTGTAGGCCAACTAAGGGACATCATAAAACGTCTGAGGGACATCATAAGACATTTGAGAGACCTCACAAAATGTCCAAGGGACTTCACAGTCCATCTAAGGAACCTCACAGGCTGACTAAGGGGCCTCACCAGCTGTCTGAGGGACCATATAAGCTATCCGAAGAACCTTATATGCCACCTGAGGGACCCCCCACATCACGGAACCTCTCTGCAGTTGGGCTGGCCCTTGGCGCCTCTTCCAGATGCTTCCTGTGTCCTTCCCTGAGCACGTGGGAAAGTTAAGAAGCCCACCTCCCAGGCTCCCTTGCGGTCAGGAATCGGAGCAGGGACCAGGCGTTCCTGTTCAGATGCACTGTGGTGGTATTTGGATGTGAGGCTCAGGAATTTTTCTCTACTTTACCTGGCCTTTCTTCTGCAGGGAGGCACGGTGTTACCAGCACCATGGGTGCCTCTCCCATCCCCCTTCATACGAGAGTCGGTCACTTAACGGTTCATGAGTGCACTCTTTTGGGGGGCGGCCGCCTGGGAGTGCAGGGAGTGTGGTAGGAAGAACTCTAGGGTGACCCCCAGTGAGTGGAGCCCTTGTCTAACCCCCCTCTTGGGTGCACGTGGGGCCTGAGCCTTGATTCTAACCAACAGAATATGACAAGGGTGACAAATGTCCCTCCCCTGATCAGGTTACCTCCTACTACAAAAGTAGCGGGAAAGTTACCCAAGATTCATTTAAGTCACATAAAACTCTGTCTTCGTCAAATGGAGGGAGATTCTCTTGCTGGCCGCTCTCCTCTCAAAATTCCTGTGTTAAAATCCTAACTCCTAGGATGATGGTGAGACCATCCACTCTTCCTTCCCTCTCTATGTCACCCAAAAAAAAAGGGCAGATGCGCTCCAGGGACCTGAGCCCACAGCTCGTAAGCTATCCAAAGCATGGCGGGTGGTGTGCTTTCCCCTGCCCTCCCACGGGCCTTTCCGGACCATCTCGCTCGCTCACCATCAGTCTCACCGGCCTTAGAAAGCAGGGGAAGCTGGGCGTGGTGGTGCACGTTTGTAATCCCAGCCTTTGGGAGGCTGAGACCGGAGGATCTGGGTTCACGGCCAGCCTCAACTACCTAGTGAGGCACTCCGCAACTTAGTGAGACCCTGTTTCAAAATAAAAGTATAAAAAATGAGTCTGGGGAGGTAGCTTGGGGGTAGGGGTAGAATGCCCCTGGGTTCGATCCCTAGTACCGCCAAAAAAAAAAAAAAGAATGCAGGGGAATCATAAAAGCCAGGACTTCCCTGTCTCGACTCTCAGGAACAGACAAATGAAAGAGGAAAGTGTTGAGGAGTCACTGAGACGCAAACGCTCAGGACGCTGACTCATTGCTCACAGGATTTGCCCTCTCCTCCGCTCCCCGGGTACGCGTGGGTTCTCTTAAGGGCAGCGGCAGCTCATCCCCATCACAAGAGGGGGTTGTTTATACAGGCTGTGGCATCAGGGTGAGCCAGGATAGGGCGGAACATCCCTCCCTCAAGGTGGAAGTCAGTACTCACCAGGAAAAAGAACCGCACCTGGAGCCAATGAACAGTCTCAAATCCTAGCCCACCCCCACCACCCTGACACAAGAATGAAACCAGCTCCCTTCTTTTTTTTTTTTTTTTTTGGTCCTGGGGATTGAACTCAGGGGCATTCTACCTCCGAGCTATACCCCCAGCCCTATTTTTTTTATTCTTTATTTTGAAACAGGGTCTCACTAAGTTGCAGAGTGCCTCAGTAGATAACCGAGGCTGGCTGCAAACCCGGATCCTCCGGTCTCAGCCTCCCAAATGCTGGGATTACAAGCGTGCACCACCATGCCCGGCCTAAGCTCCCTTCTCTGCCCTGCAGCTGGCTCGACATTCTCTAGTTCAACGCTGCGTCTCCCTTCTGCTTAAGCCGGAGGTCCCAGGAGAGAGCTATGTTCCCGGCACAGATGCACCTCTATTTGATTTTGTGAAAGAGAGCTCAAGGACCTGCCAACCCAGTAACAGTGGTGTTAGGAGCTGGGGTGTCTGAGGCGACTGGGGCATGAGGATGGGGCCCTTGTGAATAGGATTAGTGCCCTTATGAAGGATACCCCAGGAAAACCCCTCACCCCTGCCACCATGTGAGGACACAGTAAAACGAGCATCCAGGAACCAGATGGCCCTCGCCGTATTCAGAATCTGCCAGTGCCTCCATCTTGGACTTCCATTCCCCAGATCTACAGGGGTTGTTTATAAGCCACCCAGAATATGGTGTGCTATTATAGCACCCCAAATGGACTAAGACACTGACCTTGAAGAAGTAAACTGACATCCTGTAACAGGGCCACACAGCGAGGAGACAGGAGCCTCCAGGAGCCGGGAGCCGTCCCTGACCAGAAACCGAGGACACAGAGACATCAGTCGTACAGCCGCAGCAACCGAGCTCTGCCAACGACTGTGGCAGCTTTGGAAAGACCCCAGAAAGGAACATAGCACCAACCGTTGTGGAGGTTTGGGCCTCCTGAGCCCCTGTGCAGGACCCAGCTAAGATACACCCAAATTCCCGACCAAGAGGGCAAACGTCTGCCGCTGTAAACTGCTAAGTGTGTGACGATTGGTCACCAGGTACTAGATAACTAATACAAAGTCAGCCTCTCCCTCGGGGTGTCCACAGCCAAGATGGCCAGTGCCGGACACGGGCTCCAGGTCACTGCCTCTGGGCCCAGGCGACTCCAAGCACGATTTCCATTCCAGACCCTCCGTGGGTCCTCTCGGCCCACAGCCTGGGGCTTCTGCCCTGCTATCGAAGCCGGAGCCAGCCAGCTGGAAGAAGAAAGTGTGGTTTGAGAAAAACAAAGATAAAAGTTGCTTAAGAAAGAGAAAAACAAAGGATAGATTCAGGAGGGCTGACAGTGGATACTGCCGCACCGGAGTTTATTTAGCGCAGTCATTATAGACTTCTTTGAGTACTAGAATATATGAGAATATATGTCAAAGTTAATGTTTTCTCACAATGGTTACATTTTGTGAAAATTAATCATCTGAGGGTACACAGTTCAAGAAACAAATATGTCGGGGGCCCAGACTGGCCAGCTGGACCTCGCCTCTAGATGGCGCCTGGCAGAGTACCAGAAGCAGCTGCAGGTGAATATCATCTTAGGGCTGTGCCATATCAGAGCGCATGCACCAGTACGCAGGAGGTGTGGCCAGGCCAGGTGAGAGCTGTATGAGACACCCTGCAGCTTGGCGCAGCTTAAAAGGCCTACACCTCTCGTAGAGGAGAGGAGCAGCAAGAGGAGGAGTAGGAGTAGTTAGTGGTCGGGTGGCTGTTGCTGTTGAGAGCCGGAGCTGAAGCTAGGCCTGGTGCTGAGCTGAAGCTAGAGCAGAGCTAGCTAGAGCGCGCGGCTAGCTGGCTAGAGATCTGCAAGATAGCTGCTGGGGAAAAGCTGGTTGGGAAGTCGCTGGAGAAGTTCTGGGAAGAAAGGTTGTCGG
>PVLC010033471.1:0-17501 GCA_004027655.1 Graphiurus murinus | reverse complement strand
TGCTGAGTTCCCCACGCGTTCTGGTCTCCGCCTGGGTGCGGCGTGGAGTGCCGGGGGTGCTGTGTCCTGGGGTTTGCTGTTCTCAGCGTCTGGGTGATCCCCACGGCTCCTGGTCCTGTTTTCCCACAGTCTATTTTTTCGCTGCAGAGCCCGGCTGCTATCCGCCCCGGCAGCGCCGGGACGGCGGGGGTCCGCGCGGAGCGCGGTGGCGACCTTTGTTGTCCCGCTCTGCTTTCTTGATCTTCTTTATTTGTTTGTGCTTCAAATTTCGCTTTTTTTTCCTTCTGTTAAAAAGTTCTTTTTATGGTAAATTTAGATCCAAATCACAGCGTTTGTGGAAAGACGATTCACTAAGTCGCCATCTTGGATCCGCCAGGTCTCTATTCTTTATTTTTTGAAACAGGGTCTCACCAAGTTGAGGCCCTCTGCAACTTAGTGAGACCCTGTTTCAAAAAATGAAGAATACAAAATAGAACTGGGGGTATAGCTTGGAGGTAGAATGCTCCTGGATTCCATCCCCAGTATCGGGAAAAGAAAAAAAAAAGAATGCTTAAAAAATGAAATTTTATTCATGATAGTCTTCTGAATTAAAAGAAATTTAATTGCAAAAACCACCTGGCTTAGAAGTACATAGTATGAGATACTTTAAGCGCATGTAACTGACAGTACAAATATAGAAATTGTAATACCAAATACTAATATCACACAGATTTATTTATTTATTTATTTATTTATTTATTTATTTATTTATATATTTTTTGCGGTAATGGGGATTGAACTCAGGGGCATTCCACCTCTGAGCTATACCCCCAGCCCTATTTTTTATTCTTTATTTTGAAACCGAGTCTCACTAAGTTGTGGAGTGTCTCACTAGGTAGCTGAGGCTGGCCGCGAACCCGGATCCTCTGGTCTCAGCCTCCCAAATGCTGGGATTACAAGCGTGTGCCACCACACCTGGCTTATCACACAGATTTAATTAGTTAGATGTACCCAACAATAAAACAATCTATACCTTCAGAACTTTATATGACAACTTTTCATTTTATCAAATCAAGGCTCATATGTCCTTATAACAAAACTTCACAATCTTTACTAGGGAAAGGCAAAGCTAAACAATAAATTAATCCTTTAAAAATGTCATAAACCAGTATCATTTTCTTATTGACTTTGACAGGCTGAATGCTGTTAAATAATATTTAAAAGCAGCAGTAAAGAAAATAAATATGTTTCAGAAGAAATCAAATTGTTCAAAATTAACCAACACTGTATTTGTTGGCATAACCATTTCACTGTAAATATCTTTAAACTGTGAATGCTGAATTTAGTAGAATATTATACTGTATCTAACTATACCAGGTACCAGATGACTGCTTTTTGAAAAGTTTCTTCTCTTAGGCAGGGACTTTATTTATTTATTTATTTATTTATTTATTTATTTATTTATTTTTATTTATTTTTTTGGTGCTGGAGATTGAACTCAGAAGCATTCTACCTCCAAGCTACATCCCCAGCCTGATTTTATTTCTTATTTGGAAACAGGGTCTCACTAGGTTGCTGAAAGCCTAGCGAAGTTACCACGACTGGATTTGAACCCTTGATCCTCCTGTCTCAGCTTCCCAAGTACTGGGATTACAAGCGTGTGCCACCTTGTCTGGCTAGGCAGGGATTTTAAAGGAATCCAAACATATACAGCGTATGTTTTGGACATATATATATTAATTGCAGAAATGCCTATAATAATGAACACTATAAGACAGAATGGTAATATGAAGTGATATGGTAATAAGAAATATAAAAAGAATGAGATAACTTTTACTTCAAAACTTGAAGCAAAACTATAAATAATGAGTTCATTATATATCTATTATAACTAGGATTTGCTGTTTAAAAATATTCTTAAAACATGTATTTTTGGAGCCGGGCGTGGTGGCGCACGCTTGTAATCCCAGCATTCGGGAGGCTGAGACCAGAGGATCCGGGTTCGCGGCCAGCCTCAGCTACCTAGTGAGGCACTCCGCAACTTAGTGGGACTCGGTTTCAAAAATAAAGAATAAAAAATAGGGCTGGGGGTGTAGCTCGGAGGTAGAATGCCCCTGAGTTCAATCCCCAGTACCGCAAAAAAAAAAAAAAAAACAAAAACAAAAAAAACATGTATTTTTGGATTGCCTTCTTTTTCACAGGTACTGTGCAAGATGCTATATGTACAGTGATGAATAAAGCAAATAAGGTTTCCTGCTAAGAAAGAAATGCAACCTTAGTCTAATATGGCTTTTGGAACAAAGATAATTTTTTTCCCTAAGAGGCAACTTTCATATTAAGAGTCAAAATTTTAAAGGATCATATTTACTTAGAGACACAAAATTACTAATTGACTATTTCAATGTAAGACTCATGAACTACACTTCCTGTATATTTTTCCCAAAGTATATTTACCCACAATTTTTTTTTTTGGTGGTACTGGGGATTGAACTCAGGGGCATTCTACCTCTGAGCTATACCCCAGCCCTATTTTTTTATTCTTTATTTTGAAACAGGGTCTCACTAAGTTGTGGAATGCCTCACTAGGTAGCTGAGGCTGGCCAAGAACCCAGATCCTCCGGTCTCAGCCTCCCAAATGCTGGGATTACAAGCGTGTGCCACCATGCCTGGCTCACAAAATTTTTTACGAAATGCAACATTCTGTCTATTTTTGCATACTTAGTCAAATTAGGACATCAAAGATAATTTAAAGCAATCATCATACATCTGAAATAGATATCCTAGTAAGGGGAGGGGAAGAAGATATTAAGATGAATTCAAGCCGGGTGTGGTGGTGCATCCCAGCATCTGAGAGGCTGAGACCGGAGGATCCTGGTTCGAGGCCAGCCTCAGCTACCTACTGAGTTATTCCACAACTTAGTGAGACCCTGTTTCAAAATAAAGAATAAAAAACAGAAAAATACAAAACAAAACAAAACAAAAAACAAAGCCGGGCGTGGTGGTGCACGCTTGTAATCCCAGCGTTCGGGAGGCTGAGACCGGAGGATCCGGGTTCGCGGCCAGCCTCAGCTACCTAGTGAGGCACTCAGCAACTTAGTGAGACTCGGTTTCAAAATAAAGAGTAAAAAATAGGGCTGGGGGTATAGCTTGGAGGTAGAATGCCCCTGAGTTCAATTCCCAGCACCGCAAAAACAAACAAACAAAAAACAGGTCTGAGGATGTAGCTCAGAGGTAGAATGCCCTTGGCTTCAATCCCCAGTACCGCGAAAAAAGCACCTTTCCCTTTCCTGCCAGTGTACATCATATCTTCCATACAACTGTACACAACTCCATATTCCATCTTTTTATTTACTACAAAGCCAATCAAAACATCTACAAAAGGAAATCTATGTATAAAGTTAGTTGTTCCATCAATAGGGTCAATGATCCATGTGGGGTTGCCAATCAAGACACTTTTTTCCTCAGCTGCTACAGATTCCTCTCCAATGAAACTGTGAGATGGAAGAGATAAGCATTTTTTCAACTTTTTGACCAGTAGCAGTTATCAAATCAGCTGGAGAACTTTTAATCATAACATTCATTTCACTTTTTAGAGCTTCACGAATCACCTCTCCAGTTTGTCTTGCGAGGGTTACTGCATAATTAATGCACTTCTGCTAAGGATCAGCCTTTTTTTTTTTTTTTGCGGTACTAGGGATTGAACTCAGGGGCATTCTCTGAGCTCCCCCCCCAGCCCTATTTTTTATTCTTTATTTTGAAACAGGGTCTCACTAAGTTGCGGAGTGCCTCACTAGGTAGCTGAGGCTGGCTGCGAACCCGGATCCTCCGGTCTCAGCCTCCCAAATGCTGGGATTACAAGTGTGCGCCACCACGCCTGGCATCAGCCATCTTTTGAATATATCTCGAAATGCAGGTCACTCTCCTGGCTCAGCAGCTCTGGAGCTTATCTGCCGCTCAACACTTCCAGAGGTAGAGCTACAAACCAGTTTTCAAAATTGAAACTTATAGACTAAATGGGAGCCTAGGTCCCAGGGAGAAAAGATTGTAAAAATGCCCCTGAAAGGACACATAGTAATGATTCCTTCAGTCCTTTCCCATAGGGATATATGGCCTTTTATTTGAGTAACTGTACTCTGGACAAAAAGAAATACTGAAACGTTTGAGAACTGTTGGACTAACTGGCATGGAGGTACATACAAAAGACTTGCCTTTCCAGATGTTAGCCCCTCAGTCTTGGACTTTTTAGTCTCCAAAACCATGAGCCAATAAATTGCTCTTCCAAATTGCCCAGTGTGTGGTGTTTTGTTATAGCAGCACAAAATTGACTAAGAGATTTGTCATCTGAAATGCTCATCTAGGATTTCAGGTAGTCCTGAGAATGCTTATGAATATAAGTTTTGTGGACTATGACTTTACTCCAGGAAACTAATTACCTAAGGTAATTCATAAAAGAGTCCGTGAATTATGGAGCTATACAGAGTTATTCACAAAAGAATTTCCAATCAGGAAAATGGAAGGATGGATTATGGGTGGAGAAATGAGTTAGAATAGTCCAGATAAGCTTTGAGGAAGTGGTTACACTCTATTATCTATCTATCTATCTATCTATCTATCTATCTATCTATCTATCTATCATCTATCTATCTTTCTATCTGTCTTCATCATCATTATCTATCTATCTATCTATCTATCTATCTATCTATCTATCTATCTATCTATCTATCATCTGTTACCTATATCATCTATCTATCATCTATGAATTGAATGCAGGGGCATTCTATTCCTGAACTATACCACCAGCCCTTTTTATTGTTTGAAACAGGATCTCACTACATTCCTGAGGGTCTTGCTAAGTTTTTGAGGCTGGCCTCAAACCTGCAATTCTCCTGTCTTGGCCTCCCAAGTACTAGAATTACAGGTGTGTGCCACCACGCTTTTTTTTTTTTTTTTTTTTTTTCGGTACTGGGGATTGAACTCAGGGGCATTCTACCTCCGAGCTACACCCCCAGCCCTATTTTTTATTCTTTATTTTGAAACCGAGTCTCACTAAGTTGCGGAGTGCCTCACTAGGTAGCTGAGGCTGGCCGCGAGCCCGGATCCTCTGGTCTCAGCCTCCCGAATGCTGGGATTACAAGCGTGCGCCACTACGCCCGGCTTCACGCCTGGCTTTTAAGTGTTTAGATTTAAATAGCATTTGTGAGTGTTTTCACTACAGGAAATGTAGAATATTGAGGTTAGGAGCTGGGCATGGTGGTGCACGCTTGTAATCCCAGTACTTGGGAGGCTGAGACCAGAGGATCAGGGTTCGAGGCCAGCCTCAGCTACTTAGTGAGGCTCTCCACAACTTTGTGAGACCCTGTTTCAAAATAAGGAATAAAAAAGGACTGGGGGTGTAGCTCGGAGGTAGAATGCCCCAGGTTCAATCCCCAGTGCCACCTGAAAAGAAAAGAATATTGAGGTCAGGTTGGATTAAGTAGCAAAACCAGGTTTCACTGTTCTGGTAAAAGATGAGGCAAGAGACTTAATGAAGGGACTTAAAGTTCAACACTGGAAATTACAATCAAAATGACTATACTCGACAGTTGAATCCAGGAATGAGCTGTTAATGAGCACAGAGGCCTAAGAATAATTTTTCTTGAACTCATTTCCTATAGTGCTTTTCTGAAGGAACACTGTGCTCCCTTGCAAGCTCATTTTTAAAAATTTATATATATTTTAATTGGTGCACTGTAATCATACATCTTTGTTAGGTACAAGCTGATAAAGGCATACATGCACACATTTCTTATTTAACCCCTTCCCCAATTCCCATCCCACTCCCTTGCCCTCCCTCCTTCTCAAATTCAGTTTAGTGACTGACTTTGATATGTTTGTGAAAGTACATCATGCGCATTAGGGTGTCCCCCCACCCCCCATCACCTTCCGTTAAGTCAAATTCTTTGCTCACCTAAGGTTTCTCCTCCTTCATCTGGAGTCCCTCTTATGTCCCTTTTCCCCCTAGCTTCCACATATTAGGGAGAGCATATGATTTTTTACTTTTTGTGACTGACTAATCTCACTTAACGTAATGTTTTCCAGTTGCATCCATTTCCCTGCAAATAACATGATTTTGTTCTTCTTTATGGCTGAGTAAAATTCCATTGTATACATATCCCATAGTTTTGTAATCCGTTCATCTTTTTTCAACTTTTTATAGTTTTCCTTATAGAGGTCTTTTACTTCTTTGGTTAGATTTATCCCTAAGCATTTTATTTTTCGGGGTGCTATTGTGAGTGGAATTGTTTTCTGGATTTCTTTTTCAGTGGATTTATGGTTGGCATACAGGAAAGCTTCTACAAAGTCAATCAAAAAACTTATAGAACTGATCAACAAATTCAGCAAAGTGTCTGATACTGGGGTTTTAACCCAGGGGGAAATACGGTCTCACTAAGTTGCTGAGGGTCTTTCTAAGTTGCTGAGGCTATCTCAAACCTGTGATCTTTTTGTCTTAACCCCCCAAGTACTGGGATTACAGGCATGTTGCATGGCACTCAACTAAAAATATTCTTCTTTTTTGTGGTACTGGAGATGGAACCCAGGGGCCTTCTACTTCTGAGTTATATCCTCAGATCTATTTTATATATTTATTTGAAAACAAGCTCTTACTAAGTTGCTGAGAGCCTTACTAAGTTGCTGAGGCTGGCTGCGAATCTGCAATCCTCCTGTCTCAGCCCCCCAAGTACTGGGATTATAGCCATGCACCACCATGCCTGGCTATGGATTTCTTTTAAGAATAGTATTTTTAGAGTCAGACATGGTGGTGCATGCCTGTAATCCCAGTACTTGGGAGTCTCAGACAGGAGGATTGCAGACTCGCAGCCAGCCTCAGCAACCTTGTAAGGCTCTCTGCAACTTAGTGAGATCCTGTTTCAAAATAAAAAATAAAACTGGGTGTGATGCTGCATACTTGTAATCCCAGTACTTGGGAGGCTGAAACAGGAGAAACACAGGTTCAAAGCCAGCCTTGGCAATGTAGCAAGGCTCTCAGAAACCTAGTAAGACACCGTTTCCAAATAAAGAAATAAAATTGGCCTGGGGTGTAGCTTGGAAGTAGAAAGCCTCTGGGTTCTCTGGGTTCAATTCCCAGTACCAAAACCAAAAAACAAAAAAATGGGGCTGGGCTGTAGATTGGAGGTAGAATGACTCTGGGTTCTATCCCCAGTACCAAACCAAACCAAACCAAACCAAACCAAACAAGCAAACAAACAAGAGACCAAAACAAACAAACAAACAAACAAACAAACAAACAAACAAACAAAACAACAAAAAATGGGGCTGGGAGTGTAGCTTGGAGGTAGAATGACTCTGGGTTCCATCCGAGTATCACAAAAATAAATAAATAAACAAATAAAATAAGAATCCCAGGTTCAGACATTCCATCTAATAATCTATTTGAATTCCTTATTCTAAGTTTGACATGCTGTCTTCTCCACCCCACCTCCACTGTTGCTTAGTGCTTATTTTCTGCCTGATACACAGAAAAGTACCTTTTTTTTCAAATCTTATCTGCAGTACTGGGCATGCTGGTACATGCCTGTAATCCCAGTACTTGGAAGATTGAGACAGGAGGATCGCAGGTTCAAGGCAAGCCTCATCAACTTTGGGAGGTCCTCTGCAACTTAATGAGACCCTGTTTCAAAATAAAGAATACAAATGGCTGGGAATGTCACTCGAGGTATCATGCCCCTGGGTTCAATCCCCAGCATCAAAAAGTAATATTTGAAGGGCTAAATTTCTAGGGCCTGCTCCTTTTATTCCCTGCTAGAAGAGCCTGGGGAACTTTTGCTAACAACCCCAGAAAGTAGATTCAGTCATTGATCACTTCCTATCAACAGCAGGGCCTGATGGATGACTTTAATATATTTTAGTTTTCTATTCCTCCAGTAATTCTCATAATTCAGTTGGTTTCAGATTATAATTTATTTTAGCCACCAAATGCTGGGTAAATATTTAATCTCTGACTCTTGTGGGGCTTTGTCAAACTGAGCTCTGCCTTTGGCATTGTGAAAGAAGCAGGTTGAATTCTGTTCTGCTCCACATTTCCTTTTATTCATGTCCCCCCTCCTTTCTTTTTTCTGCCTTCTTCTCTTTCACACTCAAAGATAATTTCATTCCTTCTGGGCCTAGACTTCTGCTAATATAGCAATAAATGAATGTATTGAGTCCCACAATTTTATGGTCCCTGTACTAAATTTACAAGCATGAGCTGTAGGAGCATTGCCCAGGTTGAAAGGAGTGACCATACCAGTTGCGTGATAAGTCTCTTGTTTCAGAGGTTTTGTCTTATACTATCAGCTTTACCCAGCACTCCCCATTTTATCTATCTTCTATCACTTTTTTACTTTATGATACTTGGGATTGAACCCAGGGGCATTCTTTCTCTGAGCTATACTACTAGCCCTATTTTACAGCAGAGTCTCACTTCATTACTTGCTGATTCTGGTTTTGAACCCGTGATCCTCCTGTCTCTGCCTCCCAAGTTCTGGGATTACAAGCGTGCGCCACCACGCCCAATACCTGCTATCACTTCAAGCCTTAGGACACTGGCCTGACCTGGACAATGAGCACATGGGCTTGGTCTCTCTGCAGGTGGGGCCTCCATAGCTGGTACCAGCACACAGGAACATCTCTCTTTCATGTATCTCCAGTTTCTAATAGCCAAGATCCGATGGTTATGTAATAGAAAATTGCTCTCTTCCATTTCTAAAGTCTCTGTACCTATAATGAAATGTCCTCTGAGTTCTTTTATTATGTCTAGGGATGCTACTATTTCTTTTCTTTTTTTTTGTGGTACTGGGGATTGAACCCAGGGGCATTCTACTCCGAGCTACACCCCCTGTCCTATTTTTCTGCTTTATTTTGAAACAGAGTCTCACTAAGTTGTGGAGGGCCTCATTAAGTAGCTGAGGCTGGCTGCGAACCCGGATCCTCTGGTCTCAGCCTCCCAAGTACTGGGATTACAAGTGTGCGCCACCACACCCGGTGGATGCTACTATTTCTATAGATCATTTGCAAAGAAGAAAAGATTGACATATCCTGATTCTTCCCTTCTCAGGCTAATAACTCCTGTCAGTTTCCCAGGTAACTTCTCTTCTTAAAAGGGAATGTTCTTAAAGGAATCTAATCATGATGTATGACAAAATGCCTTAAATTTTCTGTTCTTTTCAGGCCCTTAAATGTAAATTTAGGCATGAGAATCCTATAAAAACTGGAGGCAAATGGCTCAATTTTAATTCAGACCCACTTTAGCTTTCTTCATGTATTGGCTTCCCTGTATCTCCCCAGGGTTTGCTTTCATATCTTGCTTCTGCATTTCTGCTGGCCCTTCTGACTTGAAGACCTATGTTTTGGGCTCTATACTAGCTTGCATCTTGGCATCCTCAGGACTCCTTGGTAGTTCTCATGAGATGGTTGTTATAATAGCCTGAACATGGTCCCACCCAGCTCTTTTTGCTTCCTGGTTCGAGATGTGATGCTTCTTCCCACTTGTCCTCTGCCCTCTGCTATCTGCCACTGGAACCTTGCCAGAGCCTACACTATGATGTTTGGACTCAGCCTTTAAAGATGTGAGATAAATAAGCCTCTTTTTAAAGGCAGCTTACCTCAGAGCTGGGTGCTGTGGCCCACACCTGTAAACCCAGTAATTGGGAGGCTGAAACAGGAGGATCGAAGGTTCGTGGCCAGCTTCAGCAACTTAGTGAGACCCTGTCTCAAAACAAAAGATAAAAGGGCTGGGGCACAACTCTGTGATAGAGTACCCCTGGGTTCAAACTGTAGTAACACACACACACACACACACACACACACACACAAATGATGGACTAGTTTATCTGGCAGAGGAGATTTCCTTTCTTTTCTTTTTTCCTGGAACTAGGGATTGAAATCAGGGGCATTCTACCTCTGAGCTACAACTCCAGCCCTATTTTTTATTCTTTATCTTGAAACAGGGTCTCATTAAGTTTCAGAAGGCCTCACTAAGTAGCTGAGGCTGGCTGCAAACCCAAATCCTCTGATCTCAGCCTCCCAAGTACTGGGATTACAAGCGTGTGCCACCACGCCTGGCCTGGCAGAGGAGATTTCAACAATGACATATTTAGGCTGCTGAATAGGTATTGTTGATTGCTTTTAGTCACATTTACAGTGAGATTTGGGTCTAAAAGGAAACAGAATGGAAAAATTTGGAAAATTTGTCGTCTGATCGGGGAAGAAGCAAAGAAAAAGTGTGTTGGGGACAAAGAGGCTGGGGCAATTGAGTGACATGTAGGTGCCATGTCATTGAATCTCCAAAAATGTGAGCTAAATAAGTCTCTTTTTTTCATAAGTAGCTTGCCCCAAGTATTTTGTTATAACAATAAAAATTGACTAATATGTAGCATAAGTTAAAATTGACTACTTTTGGGCATTCTCAATTCTTCAGTTTTTCTGGCTTTTTCTCCAAAATTGATCTTATACAATTATTTGACCTTTAACAAAATCTGGACACTCAGATTGGCTATTGTTATAGTTAGATACAGAATGGCTCCTTGAAGAGCTCATAAATTGGTGTTTGGAGTTGATGTAATTGAGTTTTCGAGAGATGTAATCCCAGCAGTGGATAAATCCATTGTAATGGGTTTACCTGCATGGTGGCATGGGCTCATAAGGTGTGGCTGGAGAGGGTGAATCCTTGGGGGTGCAACCTTGGGGATTATATATGGTTCCTCCTCCCTCTGCTCTCTTGTTTCTGGCCTCCATGATGTGAGGAGCACAACCCATGTGCTCTCCCTCTCTCCGTCTCCCATCACCACGCCCTTAGATCCACAGTCTCTAGGCTCACATGGACTGAACCCGAAAATGTAAGAAAATAAATATTCTTTTTTCTAAGTTACATGGTCAGGTCTTTATATAATGGCTGTGAGAATGCTGATAGATATAGCTATATAGTCAGGACTTTGGCCCCATTAAGTCTCTGCAACCATGGGTAAGAATCATTTAACCTATGTACTTACTCTGTCAGTATGTCATAGAAATGTATCAGACATAGAGAGTACCAGATGATTCTACTCTAAGAGAAGGATGTTTTCTTACATCATTATGCGGGAGAAACATGTGCCTACCATATACCGAATGGAATCTGAAAGCCTTGCAATGTCTTCACTCATGCTGTAGGTGATAGCATCTCTCTCTCTGTTTCTCTACAGACTGAGGCTGCAGCATCTGCTAAGGAAGGCTGAGACTTGCTTCATCCTTCTCTTCTTGTACAGGTCAATGCAATGTCATTGAGCACCTACTGGAGGCCAAGCCCTGCATTAGACACTAGGATTGAAAGGTGAAAAAGACTTGGTTCTTATTGGTGGGAGTATTCTCATTGCAGTTTTGTTTCATTCAGACTTTTTAAAAAATTGAATAATTCAGTAGGGGTCAACTTATGGGGACATTTAAAGGAGCCTCAGGATTATGTATTCATGTTTCCATAGGGAAATAGGCTTTGAGGGTACATGGGAGAAAAGTAGATATTTTTTTAATGTCTTAATTCATTTATTTTTGATTTTTGTTTTATTGAAAATCTATAATAGTACATAGTTGTGGGATACATATCAATGTTATGATTTATGAATACAACATGGAATAATTAAATAAAGCTAATTAACATGTCCATCACCTCAAATACTCAAATACATTTTTTGTGTTGAGAACATTTAAAATTTACTTTTAGCAATTTTTTAAGAGATAAAGACAAGCCGGGTGTGGTGGCACATGCTTGTAATCCTAGTACTTGGGAGTCTGAGACAGAAGGATCTAGGCTGGTGGCCAGCCTCAGCTACTTAATGAGGCTCTCTGCAACTTAGTGAGACCCTGTTTCAAAATAAAGAATAAAAAATAGGACTGGGGATGGAGTGCGAGGGTAGAATGTCCCTAGGTTCAGTCCCCAGTACTGCAAAAAAAAAAAAAAAAAAAAAGAAAAATGACAGAGGTTTATTAAGAAAGGGGGGAATACATGTTCAAGGGGAGAATATAGGCCATCTCAAGAGGGAGAGAGCAACCAGCAATTTTAAAATGTACTCTACAGCTGGGTGTGGTGGAACATGTCTGTAATCCTAGTACTTAGGAGGCTGAGACAGGAGGATTGTGGGTTCAAGGACAGCTTCAGCAAGTAATGAGACTCAGCAACCTAGTGAGACCCTATTTCAAAATAAAAGTAAAATAGGGCTGGGGGTATAACTCAGTGTTAGAATGCCCCCAGATTCAATCCCCAGTACCACAAAAATAAAATAAAATGTACTGTACACTATTATTAACTATATTCACCATGCTATGCAACAAATCTCAAACAAAATCAAAAGCAGAAACAAAAACAAGGCTTGGGGTGTAGCTCAGTGGTGGAGCACTTGCTTAGAAAATTTGAGAGCCAGGGTTTGATCCCTAGCACCACAAAATCAAAACAAGACAAAACTTACTCCTACTATCTACCTGAGGCTTCATACCCTTTGACTTTCATCTCTTCATTTCTCCTACACTCTAGCCTTTAGTGACCATCATTTTACTCTCTGTCCATATAAGTCCAATTGTTTTAGATTCCATGTATAAGTGAGAACATGTAGTACTCATCTTTCTGTGCTTGGCTTATTTTATTTTTTTTGTGGTACCAGGGATGGAACCCAGGGGAGGGCATTCTACCTCTGAGCTACATCCCAAGCCCTGTTTTATTTTTTATTTTGAAACAGGGTCTCACTAAGTTGTGGAGGGCCTCACTAAGTACCTGAGGCTGGCCACAAACCTGCAACCTTCATGTCTCAGCCTCCCAAATACTGGGATTATAGGCATGCGTCATCATGCCTGGCTATGGCTGTCTTATTTTACTTAACATAATGTCTTTCAATTCCATCCATGCTGTTGCAAATGACAGGTTTTTAAGATTGAATATTATTCCACTGAATATGTACCATAGTTTCTTTATCCATTCATCTGTTGGGAGACATTAGGGTTGATTCCATAACTTGGTTATTCTGAATAATGCTCCAATGAACATGGAAGTACAGATGTTTCTTCAACAAACTGATTTCAAATCTTTTGGGTAAATACCCACAAATGGTATTGCTGGGTCAGAGAGGTACAGATTTGAATGAGAGAAACTGGGTATGCTCCTGCAAGGAAGTCTTCCTTCTGCCAACCACTGTATGGTTGTGTCTTGTTAGATTGCTAGGCTTGGGTAATGTAGTAACACTAACGATAATAATGACAAAATACTTAGCACTTAATGAACAGTTATTGTAAGGTATTGTGCTAAGTATTTTACATGTAGGAATTCATTAAATCTTTACCTTGTCCATGTGAAATAGGTGCTGTTATTATTCCCATTATACAGATGAGAACACAGAGGCAAAGACTGATATGCTGGTTTATTTGTCTATAGGTTTTTGTAAATGAATGAATGCCCTTGGTAATAGATGCTTCTTTTCAAGAGGATGCCAGTCCAGTCAAGCTCTATCTGAACTGGGGCTATATTTATTTCTTAAGAATATCTGAGCCAGTTGTGGTGGCACACACCTGCAATCCCAGTACTTGGTAAGCTGAGACAGGAGGATGGCAGGTTGAAGACCAGCCTTAGCAACTTAATGAGACTCTCAGTAACCTAGCAAGACCTTCTTTCTTTTTTTTGCGGGGGGGGGAAACTCAGGATTGAACCCAGGGGCATTCTACACCTCAATCCTATTTTTATTCTTTATTTTGAAACAGTGTCTCACTAAGTTTTGGAGGGCCTCACCAAGTAGCTGAGACTGGCTGTGAACCCAGATCTTCTAGTCTCAGCCTCCCAAGTACTGGGATTACAAGTGTGCACCACCACACCCAGCTCTAGTAAGACTCTATTTCAAAACAAAGAATAAAAAGGGCCTGGGATGTAGCTCAGAAGTAGAATGCCTCTGGGTTTAATTCCCAGTACCACACACACACACACACACACACACACACACACACACACACACACACACAGAATTTCTGGAGATGGGTGCAGCAGTAAATGACTGTAATCCCAGCACGTGGGTGGCTGCAATAAGAGGATCGAAGGTTTGGGGCCAGCCTCAGCAAAATAAAAAATTTCTGTTTCATTGGGTGTGGTGGCACACATTTGTAATCCCAGTACTTGGGAGGCTGAGACAAGAGGATCTGGGTTCGTGGCCAGCCTTAGCTACTTAGTGAGGCCCTCCACAACTTAGTGAGACCCTGTTTCAAAATAAAGTATAAAAATAGGGCTGGGGTGTAGCTTGGAGATAGAATGCCCCTGGGTTCAATCCTCAGTACTGCAAAAAAAAAATTCTGTTTCAAAATTAAAAATTAAAAAGGACTGAGAATATAGCTCAGAGATAGAATACCCCTGGGTTCAATCTCCAGTACAAAAGGGAAAAAAAGAATCTCCGGTGACTGTGTTGATCCTGCTGACATGGATGAAAGCCTGAAGGCTGTTTGCATCCAAATAGGAAATCATGCCTCTGCTAAAAGGATCTAGGAAAAGCCTTAGAAACATGTTGGTTAATTCTAAGATGCACTTGGGAAGGTGAAGCAAATGCTAAGTTTTGGGAAAACAACCTGATTTCTGGAACTTGTCATAACTGATTTAGCATCAGTTGAGAGATTCTTGATGTGAAGATTTTAAAGTCGTGGGTACTACTCCTGTAAAATCCAGACTAACCTAGCAAACTTTCCCCTATTAGTGCTTAGGAATTTTTTTCCTCACTCAGATTTCTCTGGCTGTGAACTTGTTAACTGTTAATGCTGAGTGTGTTTCTTGTGACCATTACACTGCAGCCAATATAGTTATTGGCTAAAGGATGTCCTTGAAAGCTCCTGGGGTTTTGTGAGGGCTGGGCTGAGTAACAAATTAAAATATCTTATGAAGCCAGGAGTCGCAGCAAATGCCTATAATCCGAGTATTTGGGAGGCTGAGACAGGAGGGGTGCTGGTTCAAGAGCAGCCTCAGTAACTTAGCAAGATCCTGTTTCAAAATAAAATAGGGCTGGAAGTGTAGCTCAGAGGTAAAATACCCCTGGGTTCAATCCCCTGCACCACACACACACACACACACACACACACACACACACACACACACACACACACACAAAAGAAGTACTATGGGCAGTCAATTCAAAAGAAGCCCCAGGATGGGCTATGGCTGGAGGGGTGGAGATTTGTGTCTATGAGGTCAGTCTTTTCCCAGCTACTAAGTAGGATGATGCCATCAGTCATAAAGTAGTAGCTTCCTCCCTCAGCTCTTATTAGGAATGACAAATGCTGTGAACTCTTTCAGGATGTTCCTCTAGCATAAGCGGTGCATGGACTGATGAATAGATCTGGCCAGTGAAAGTGGGGTGGGCTGGGTAGGTGAGACATTTTAAATAGAAATATCTGAGTAGAAACATACTCAGGTCCAAGTCAGGCCAGGATGGGCATTACCCAAGGTATTAATGGGATGAAGAACATTTTTTTTCTACTGGGGGTTGAATTCAGGGGCAATCTACCTCTGAGCTACACCTTCAGCCCTTTTTAAATTTTTATTTATTTTTGTGGTACTGGGGATTGAACCCAGGGGCATTCTATCTCCAAGCTACACACCCAGCCTTATTATTTTTTAAATTTGAAATAGGGTTTCACTAGGTTTATGAGAGTCTCACTACTTTCTGAGGCTGTCCCACAACCTGTGATCCTTCTGTCTCAATCTCCTAAGTACTAAGATTACAGGCGTGCACCACTACGTCTGGCTCCTTTTTATTTATTATTTATTTTTATTTTTGAAACAGCATCTCTTTAAGTTGTTTGAGACTGTCCTCAAACCTGCAATCCTTTGGTCTCAGCCTTCCGAGTTCTGGGATTATAGGTGTGTGTCACCATACCTGGCTATAAAGAACAAATTTAACACTGGAATATAAGTCTGGAAACCTAGGTTCAGACTCCATTACTGGCCTCAGATTGATGGGTTTCTAGTCTTAGATCTTCATAGCTCTCCAGTCTAGAGACTTTGAACTCTCTCAAAATAAAGAGACGCTAGAGCTGAAGGCCAAGGGACCAGAATAGCAGTATTTAGAGATCCGCAGAGGAGGAAGCTAGGCAGGGTTGAACCTAATCTCTTTGGGTATACTTCTAAGAAGCATTTAAATGACCCAACTTGCATTCAGAAATATGGGCTCCCTTCAGCTACCTCTCCCCTTTCTGGACAGCTAGTTATTTTGTGATTAACAATGAATTAATTGCTTGGAAATATTTGCTTGACTGGGCCAAGATTTAAACTTGCTACTTGAAAAGCTGCTTGGAAGGGTCAGAAGCCTGCAATGGGTAGTTGGTTTCAAAATCGGAATTAGATGGAAAGGGATCCATCTCCATTAATCTCCACTTAGGCAGTAATTAGACTTGTGAGAAGAGCTAAGAATTCAATTGCTCATTGTCATTGGAAGTCAATTATTTTAATCTCTCCTCAATAGTTAGCTATTAATTAACTGGGAATAAAGAGGAGAATAATTAGAGATGGATTTACTGCTCTTTTGTGCCTTATAGAGTCAATATTTTTGGTTATCAATGAGATCATGGTAAAAGGATGTAGGCACAAAAGGAGACACTCTATAAAAAGGCAACTAGCTGTAATTGATGCCTGGTTAAGAGCAATATGATGTTGTTCTCCAGCATCATCACCAAGAGAAAAGTAAAGAGCAATATGATGAACTGGATGAACTTGGGGTATCTTTCATTTTTTTCCCCAAAATTTCCAGCAATATTTTCTCCAGGGCTCTACACAGTGCCCCCACCCCTGGATCTATCGTGCTGTAGATAGCACCCAAAAGTTTCACATGTAATGATTAAAAATGGAGGTTTTGAGTCAGATCTGAGCTAGAACCCCAGCATGGCTTTTTAACCTCCTGTGTGATGTGGCATAAATTACTTAATCTCTCTATCTCAGTTTCCTCAATAGTAAAACGGCAGCAACAACAATAATTATCACATGATTGTTCAGAGAATAATGTAAAATTAATATTCATAAAGCACTTAGCACAATTCCTGAAAATAAAAGGTACATATTATTGAATATTTGTTTATTTCCCAGGTACCTTCCTAGGAAGCTTCTGTGATGGAAAAATCCCAACTGTGCTGATGTTATACACAGTATTCTTCTTATATGACTGTTATTGATGAAGGTATGTATGTATGTGTATGTGTGTGTTGGGGGGTGGCGAGTACTGGGGATTGAACTCAGGGGTGCTCTACCACTGAGCTATATCCCCAGCCCTTTTTTATTTTTTATTTTGAGATGGTCTGGCTAATGTGTTGAGGCTAGTCTAAACTTGCGATCCACCTGCTTCAGCCTCCTGAGTCCTTGGGATTATAGGCTTGCATCATCATGTCAGGTTTGATGAAGTCTTGAGGAACTCTTGAGCCCTGTTGAGGGCTGTGGCCTGGAAGCCTGACTTTGACAAGCCTATCTCTACAATTTCCAATATAGCATTGTGGTTTTAAGTCTG
>PVLC010033470.1:0-17504 GCA_004027655.1 Graphiurus murinus | reverse complement strand
ATTTTGAACATGTTAGGCCTTTCTGATCACTTGGATACATGTCACAAAATTTATTTCCTTTTTAGAATAAAGAGCTACCGTATCGAAGTATCAGTTATTATTAAATTCATATTATTCAATAATTATACCAATTCAATAGTAATAAATTAATATTATTCAATATGATACCATGTTGAAGTATCAATTATTAAATCACAGCTCATGATTTTCCCTGGAATGATCAAATAGTAAAATTAGGATGTTAAATAATAATTATGACTGTCATTTACTGACTTTTCTAGAACTGTGCTGAATGAATTGTCTCAGTCTTTGCCTTTACAACTGTATATAAAAAGTATTATTGTCTTCATTTTACAGTTAAGAAGTTGAGGCAGAAAGAGGTTAAATAATTCACCCCAAATTACACAGATATTCTAATTATGGAACCTGAACTTTTTTTTTTTTTTTTTTTTTTTTTTTGCGGTACTGAGGATTGAACTCAGGCATTCTACCTCCGAGCTATACCCCCTGTCCTATTTTTTATTCTTTATTTTGAAACAGGGTCTCACTAAGTTGCGGAGTGCCTCACTAGGTAGCTGAGGCTGGCCGCGAACCTGGATCCTCTGGTCTTAGCCTCCTGAATGCTGGGATTACAAGCGTGCACCACCACGCCTGGCTCTGGAACCTGAACTTTTAACTATACATTGTTTTTACTGCCCAGAAGTTTAAATAGATGGCCCTTTTCATGTTTCCTATTTCCTTCCCCCAGTGAGTAATGAAGTGAAAATGGAATGATCTTTCCTAATGAGATCTCTTAGTCATCTGATATTGATTCTAAGGGCACAAAGTATTAGGAAAAGGAATAGGAGAGAGAAAAAATGTTTTTTCCATCCATACCTCTAAAAAGAATATCCAGTTCCTAAAACCTTCAGCATCAGATTATCAGATTTTAATTAATTATTAAGTTAGTTAAACCTATTTTTTTTTTTTTTACATCTAAGTCATATGTGATAACACAACTACTGGGCTAGACATCTTCTCCAAGGTTTCTTCCAGTTCTAAAATTCCAAGATTTATGTCACTCATAACTCTTAAAGATAGTCAATATAGTCCATTAGTAATTTAAGATATTTTAAAAATGCTAGCTACAGTACTACCTATTAGCATAAGTTAATGACTGTTAAAGATACTGCTATGAGCATGTTGATCATTTACAAAAAGCACCTGGCTAATAATGGTGCAATTGTTAGCTGCCGTTCATTAGAGAATGACTTCAGAAAGCATGATGTAGTGTCTACAGTGAAGAGCAAAGGCCAATTCTATTTCGTAATGCCTGATTCACTGCCAAGAATATGTAAATGTTTAATCTCTATATCTGCAAAGAGTAGGTTATGTACTGTTAGAGGCATTCATTTTTTTCAGACCTCTGGTCCTCAGTGGATGTGCTGAAGCAAGGATTTTAAGTGATTCTACGCTTGTCTGAAATTTCACTTTGGCTTGTAGAATCTCCCAGCATTCACATAGGAGCAGCTCTCAGATGAGAGAACCAGGCTTAGAGATCTTTATGTGCTCATATTTTATAGAGTGCATAAGTACTCAAATTTGGCATCCTGTAGGGGCAAAAATTCCCCTTTGCTTTCCAAATCAACTATCACAGGTTATGTCATTGAACCAAGACAGGGTGAGCTCAGTTTGGGGATTTTCATGGAATTTTTATTCATCTGTTTTCAGTACATATAGAAGGTTATTTCTCCCTTCTCTTCATTTCTTGTTCCAGCTTTAGATTTCCCTGAGTAAATTTGAATGTGAGGAGTGGGAAACTTTGTGTTGATGAAAGGGTAGAGATTTGGCCTAATTAAATATAGCTAATAGAAATGGAGTTAGAAAAAGTAAGGAAAAAATAAAAGGGGAAGAAAGTTTTAATGTAGGCCACCATGTTCAGAATTAGAAGCCGGAATATAAGGATGGCCAGTATGGGGTGCCAGCCTTCCTCCCTATTGCTTGGTTTTGGAATCATTAGACACTTGTTACATCTCTGTTTCTAGCACATGGTGAAGTAAAACCAAGGGAAATACTGGCAGTTGAATTTTCTTTCTTTTCTTTTTTATTTTTTCTTAGTGGTACTAGATATTGAACTCAGGGGCATTCTACCTCTGAGACATACCTCCAACCCTATTTTACTTTTTTTATTTTGAAGCAGGGTCTTGCTGAGTTACTAAGGTTGGCCTCAAACTTGCTATCTTCCTATTTCAGCCTCCCAAGTACTAGGGTTATATGAATTTGCCATCATGCTGAGTTCATTTGGATTTTTCATCAGTACAATAGGTTCATCTATGAGGAAGCTGTTCTTCAGAGCCACTTGATATATCTGGGTCTTTCCTAGTCCTGGCTTGTGATTATATTCCCATTCTTTGATTTTTCCAGAAAGAATAATGCCCAAACTGCATTCACCAATGACACTGAAAGATTCCATTTGGTGGTTTCACAATTGCCAGCAGTATAAAAGCAGACCTCACATCCTCTGAGAATCTAGCCCCATAACCCTTTTTTAAGAACTCAATCATAGCTGGGCGTGGTGGTGCACACTTGTAATACTAGTAGTTGGGAGGCTGAACAGGAGGATTGCAGGTTCAAGGATAGCCTCAGCAAGTACTGAGACTTGCATCAACCTAGCGAGACCTTGTTTCCAAATAAAAATAAAATAGGGCTGGGGGTGTAGCTTGAAGGTAGAATGCCCCTGGGCTCAATCTTGACCCAGTGCCACAAAAAAAAAAGAAAAGAAATTAGTCGTGACTTTGAACTTAGCAATAGTATATAGGTGGGATACATTTAATTTTTAATTTGAGTTTCCTTGTACCACTTTTGTCACTAATTTCTATATGCATACTTTCTATTAGCTACAATGAATGTCTCAGAAATTCCACAGCAGAATGGTCAGAACTGTTTCTATCTGAACTTTCAGAAGTATGATAGAACCAGCTGACCATAGCTGGGCCTCAGATCTAAGAAGTCAGCTGGAATAGGGTGTACTTTTTGAGGCTACCAAAGTATTTCAAGTCTAAGCCAATTTCCGGAAGGAGATGCAAGAGTCAATGCCAAAGAGAACCGATGTAAATTCAAAGTTCAGGGTGTGAGAAAAACCAATAGTCAAAAATTAAGTAAAACTTGATTAAAAGGAAAGCAATCAGGAACAATTGAGAAAGGTCTAAATACAGTTATCTCCAGTACTATTGGTTGTCGTGGCCAGTAAGAGAAGATAGTATATTAACATTGACAAGTCCAGATCGTTTGGTTCAAGTTAGAGGCTTGCTAGACACACGCTTCAGAAGGGTGAAAGGGAGGATGAGGAGGGATGGAAGAGGTTACCAGGTACTGGACTTTGATCTCTTGAGTGTTCTGTCTTCATTATTAATGTTATAGCTATTATTATAAATATTTTGTTGTATATTCATGAACCCATAGAACCCCTTGTCCGTACAGATTGTTACTTTATTATTTTGCTCCAAGACAGAGGCAGAATACAGAAATGTGTATACTTAATTTCATTAGTAGAGAATAAATCTTAAAGAATTTAGTCTCCTGAGGGGAATTAGTGTACAGCAGCTGTACCTACCGGGTTGTACCACAAGGTGGGGCTGACGCATTAAAGTCGTGCTGGTTTTTCAAGCAGTTTCCTTCAGTGATCTACAAAATGAGATGAAGCCTGGCTTGGTGGTGCACGCTTGTAATCCTGGTACTTAGAGGCTGAGACAGGAGGATTTCGGGTTCAAAGCCAGCCTCAGCCACTTAGTGAGTCCTTCCTCAACTTAGTGAGACCCTGTTTCAAAATAAAGAATAAAAAATAGGACTAGGAGTGTATCTCAGATGTAGAATGCCGCCCCAGGTTCAATCCCCAGTACCAAATAATAATAATAATAAATAAGTAACATATATATGCATACTTTCTATTAGCTTACATATATATATATAGTCACAGACATACACACCATAGATATGTGTATGTTTTGGCATCTTTGGGTTTTGAATTTAAGCTAATTAACATATACTTGTTTGTTTGTAGGATAAAACCAACAATTCCACTTTTGTTTTGTTCTAAGGATCTCTTATTATGTAATTTTTGTGATGTTGAGTCAAAATGTATACTTTTACCATGCTCATTTTCTTCTTTTTTGTTTTAAATCAAGACAGTGCAGCATAAGCTAGCAGAATTAAAAACACACATATGTGTGACCAGAGCATTTGTGGACAGATGTCTAGAGCTACACGAAACAAAACATCTGGACTCTGCCTCTGCTTCCATGGCAAAATATTGGTATGCATACTACAGTAATTAAAATGTGGGGTTTGCTAGGTTGCTACAGAATTCTGCCACATTGAACTTCAGACTTGAAGGTATTCAAGAAGTCTGTGTACATGAAAAATAGCAGTAGGAGCCGGCCGTGGTGGCGCACGCTTGTAATCCCAGCATTCGGGAGGCTGAGACCGGAGGATCCGGGTTCGAGGCCAGCCTCAGCTACCTAGTGAGGCACTCTGCAACTTAGTGAGACTCAGTTTCAACATAAAGAATAAAAAATAGGGTTGGGGGTATAGCTCAGAGGTAGAATGTCCCTGAGGTCAATCCCCAGTACCGAAAAAAAAAAAAAAATAGCAGTAGGAATGAACTTTTTAAAAAGTGCTGGAAAGTTCCATTAGGCTTATTTATAATGTGCTAACAATTACTCAAGTTGGTTTTGTTTTATTTTGTTTTGTTTGCGGTACTGGGGATTGAACCCGGGGGCATTCTACCTCTGAGCTATACCCCCAGCCTTATTTTTTTTTTTTTTGCGGTACTGGGGATTGAACTCAGAGACGTTCTACCTTCGAGCTACACCCCCAGCCCTATTTTTTTATTCTTTATTTTGAAACCGGGTCTCACTAAGTTTCGGAGTGCCTCACTAAGCAGCTGAGACTGGCCGTGAACTCGATCCTCCGGTCTCAGCCTCCCAAATGCTGGGATTACAAGCGTGCGCCACCACGCCCGGCCCCAGCCTTATTTTTTATTCTTTATTTTGAAATAGGGTCTCAGTAAGTTGCGGAGTGCCTCACTAGGTAGCTGAGGCTGGCCACGAACTCGGATCCTCCTGTCTCAGCCTCCCAAATGATGGGATTACAAGCGTGCATCACCAGGCCCGGCTTCAAGTTGGTATTTAACTCATATAACTTGCTACTAAATATAAAATATCGAGACTGAAGTAGGATGACTGATTAGTTCATTCAAGTAATACTTAGTTATTTTCAAATTACCTGAAGAGTGGAAGTAGAGTCAGGCTTAGACATGGAAGTCTTGGAATAGACTTGGAATAGATTCCATTAAATAACTCCAAGCCAAGTGTGGCAGCACACATCTGTAATCCCAGTACTTGGGAGGCCAAGACAGGAGGATTGCAGGTTTAAAGACAACTTCAACAACTTAACGAGGCTCTTGGCAAATTAGAAAGACCCTGTTTCCAAATAAAAAATAAAATAGAACTGAGGGTATAGCTCAGAGGTAGAGTGCCCCTGGGTTCAGTCCCCAGCACCACAGAGATGGAGGGCTGATGTTGATTTTATTCTCAGAAATGAGTCTTTTTTTTTTTTTCCCTGAACATGCACACATACCAACATTACATCTTTCTAAGAGCATTTTTTCTATAAAAATAAGTAGAAAAGAATTTTGAATTAACTTGTGTTTTTATTAATTGAGGTATGTAAAACCCTATTCGTTATAGGATGGATTTTAATGATAGTTAAATTACCGCTGGGTATGTTCAGTGGTAGCCCCTCTCATGTGGCACGCTGAAGGCCCTGGGTTCTAGCCCAGCACTGCAGAATAAGTTGTGATAAGATCAGAAGAGACTTTTCCTCAAGTTCATCTTCTTTCTCTCCCCATCTCTCTGTTCCTGTCCGCCCCTCACTCCCTCTAGGAATAATAACTTCCAAATAATTTTCTAATAATTTCCCTATATGATGGAGTGTGCCTAATAGTTTACCCTCTTAGACTTCACTTTTATCTCCAGTTTTACTTCTGAAAAGTCAGAACCCTGAAAAAATGTTTTCTTCAGTTTTTGAAATTCAGAATTGTGATTAACAGGTAGAAAGTAATATCTTTGGAGGAAAAAAAAGACATTTTACAAAGGCAAAAAGAACTAGATGGCTGAATAATTTGGATCATAAATAGAATCTATATGAGTTAGACCTAGTGTAAGTCATTATGAGATCCTTTCAAGCCAAAACTAGCTCAAATCTAATAGTCAGAGTTTTCCACATTTTGTTTCTAGCTTTAATCAAAACCCAGTCAGAAACAAAATTGATTTAGAAAGTATTCTTTAAGAGAAAATTTTCTTGAAGTTTATTTCCTATGTAATTTTTATCATCTTTTCTGGTTGTCTTAATAATATGCCTGTATGAATTGCTTGAATAAGCATGTGCATTTAAAAAATCACAAATAATTTGTTTCCTGATTACAAAGCAACTCATGAAAATCCATTTCAAACATTCCTTTTCTGCTTTTTATTTTGACCATTTAGGGCATCTGAATTACAAAACAGTGTGGCTTATGCATGTGTACAGCTCCATGGAGGCTGGGGATACATGTGGGAGTACCCAATTGCAAAGTAAGTGTGGTGGTTCTATTACGTAAACTTCATATGAGTGGGGGTGGGGGTGGAGGTGCGGGTTGCTAAGGATTGAACCCAGGGGCATTCTACTTCCAAGCTCCACCCGCAGCCCATTTTATTTTTTATTTGGAAACAGTGTCTGCTAGATTGCTGACAGCCAGGATGAATTGTTGAGACTGGCCTTGAACCTGAGATTTTCCTGTCTCAGCCTTCAACTAGCCTGGGATTATGGGTGTGTGCCACCATGCCCAGCTATTATACTCTTCTTAATGATACACATAAATGAAACTTTATTGTACTTTGTACTTCAAGTTTAGAGGGAAAAAAGTATGAGATCTTTGCATTTTTTGTCTGACTATGGAGTGTGCTTATTCAAATGAAAACAGCTTTATTTTACTGACTCACCACTAGGATTTTTGTTTGGGGTCGGGGGAACTGGTGAGTGAACCCACAGGAATTCTACCTCCAAGCTATACCCCTCTCCTATTTTACTTTTTATTTTGAAACAGGATCTGAGGGTCTAAGTTGCTGAGGCTGGCCATAAACCTGCAATCCTCTTGTTTCAGCCTCCCAAGTACTGATTTTTTTATTTTTAAAGAAATTGAAGAGACCAATATAATAAAACTTAATGCTTGGCTTTGAAGAACACATACCACTTTTTATTTTTATTTTTTTTCTGTGGTACTGGGAATTGAACCCAAAGGCATTTTACCTCTGAGATATATCCCCAGCCCTATTTTATTTTATTTTTTATTTGAAACAGGGTCTCACTAAGTTGCACAGGGCTCACTGAGTAGCTGAGGCTGGCCATGAACCTGCAATCCTCTTGACTCAGCCTCCCAAGTACTGAGAGTACAGGCGTACACCACTACGCCCAGCCTTAGTTTATTTTTAATTTTTTGTTTTGTGTGTGCGTGGTGCTGGGCAAAAAACCCAGAGCCTTACACATGCTGGGCAAGTGCTCTACCACTACCCACATTCCTGGATACTTTTTGAAAACAAACAAAAAAATGGAATAAGGAATAATTATCTTGGATATTAAAAGGAGATATCATATCATAAATATTTGGCTTTGAAAATAAATCAAAAGTATTTTCATCTCCTTAAAAGAAATTAAATGTGCCTCTCTTTATTGTATTACATGTGAATATTCTTGGCTGGAAACAGCACCAGTTTGTAAACAGTCAGTGTCTTCTTCCAGGGTTTTCCTCCAACTTCATAGTCTCCTTTCTCCTCATCCTAGTCTCTTGCTTCCCAGTGACATTTTTCCTCCTTATCCTAGGAAATATGTTTCTCCTCTTATTAACAGTATTTTCAGTTCATAAAATTTTCCTAATGAAGTTTTTGTTGTAATAAAGAAAAGTCTAATAAAAGTATTCTATAATTTTGATCTGAATATAGAATATCTAAAGGGAAAAATTTTCAAGCTGGTATTCAAAGTATCAGCCTAATGCTTTTTAATTTATCATTTTGACAAGCATAATTGAAAACATTTGATGAGCTTATAATCATTATTGAGGAAAATAAACATTTTACTAAAGTTTTATCGAAAACAGAAGTTAAGAAACTCCATCTTAGACTAATTTCCTCTAGTCATTGGACAGTTCAGAAAACTTTAATTACAAGGTATAAACAATTTTTTTCTCTCTTTGAGAGTGTAAGCATGAAGGATTGAACCCAAGGGCATTCTACCTCTGAACTAGACCCCCAGGCGGACTTTTTATTGATTGATTGATTGATTGATCGATCGATCGATCGATCGATTGATACTGGAGATGGAATCCAGGGACATTCTACCTCTGAGCTACACCCCCAGCCCTATCTTATTTTTTATTTTGAAGCAGGGTTACCTGTGATCCTCCTGTCTCAACCTCCCAAGTACTGGAATTACAAGTGTGTGCCACCACACCTGGCTCTTATTTTTTTATTTAGTAACAAGGTCTTGCTAAGTTGCTGAGAGCCTCACTAAATCCCTGAGGCTGGCCAGGAACCTGTGATCCTCCTGTCTCAGCCTCTCAAGTACTGAGGTTATGGTTGTGCACCACCACACCTAATTTACTTTTAAAATTAATCATTTTACTTGGAACTTAGTATATCTTTTTAGAACTACTTCAAATGGGCGTTAATCAAAAGCAGATTTAAAAACTTGTGTAGTCATACAATCAGCAGTAAGCTTTGAGTTGTGCTAGCACAAATTTAATTATCACTGGAATTTTTTTGTTGTTGTTGTTGCGGTACTGGGGATTGAACTCAGAGGCATTCTACCTTCAAGCTACATCCCCAGCCCTGTTTCTTATTCTTTTATTTTGAAACAGGGTCTCACTAGGTAGCTGAGGCTGACCGCGAACCCGGATCCTCCGGTCTCAGCCTCCCGAATGCTGGGATTACAAGCGTGCGCCACCACACCCGGCTACTGGAATTTTTTCTGTGCATTTTTGTTTTATTCACACCATTTATCTATCCATCATAATATTCAGGATGCTTAGAAAATAAAATAATGGCTACTGATATGTTTTTGCTTATCTGGGTTATTACTTCTGCTGCTGGGAATATAGGCATGAAGTGGTTCAGTATTTGTGTAGTTAGTTCAGGTTCTCAAAAAGTCATACCAGGTGGAGAAGAGTCAGCCATTTACATAGGTTAAAATTAGAGTGTGTGTGCTCACTTGTGTAGCACACATTCTAAAATTGGAATGATACAGAGAGGATTAACATGGCCCCTACACAAGGATGACACACAAATTCATGAAGCATTCCACACTGAAAAAAAGAAAAAGAGAGAGAGACTAGAGTATGTAAATCATGTATGGTGGCATAGACCTATAATCCCAATTACTTGGAAGCCTGAGGCCAGAGGATCACAAGTTCAAGGCCAGCCTGGGCAACCAAAGAGATCCTGTCTCAAAATAAAATGAAAAGACTGGGGATCCAGTACAGTTGTAGACCTGGCTTCAATTCCCAGTACTGCCAAGATAAAAAAAAAAAAAAAAAGATTATAGTGTAACATAAGCCATGGTCTCTGTTTTCTCAGAGTTTCTTTGTTCAGGTTAGTAGCAAGAAAAATTATAGTTTGATGATTTATTTAAAATCTCTGCTTTTAGTTTGAGAGATTTATATCTCCTTTAAGGAATAATAATTATCCTTCCTGGCCAACTTGTTAGTTCAAAGATTCTGTAACTATCTAGACTGCAATTTTCCTCCCTGAAGACATAGGGAAGCCAATTAGATTCATTATGCAATATATTGATACAGTGTACAGACTTCGATTTAAGAATATCCTCCTCTTGTGTTCCTTTATCCCTCAGATTAACCTAATATTTATATACATTTGTGTACATATATATGTATGTATGTTGCTGAGTCTTGGTTTCACATGGAAAAGAAGCACTTTTTTCTACTTTCTTATTTGTTCTCTTGTTTTAATAACTAGTCTTCAGCAAGTGGGCTTATTTCAGTCTTGTTCGTTAGGCTGTATCCTATGAAAAGTGAGCCTTAAGCTTTGCTTTTGCAGACTTCTGTGCCATGCTAGGAAGAACAGCCTGAGACAGAGAGCTTCATTGCACTATAGTTAAACATTTCTTCTGCTGCCTTTCTCTGTTAATTTTAGTTGATGACTAAATTTAATTAGTAACCTATAAAAGGTCTGCTGGTCTCTGTTGTTCCAGACTCTGTTGGAACTCTGTTTTCAACTTCTCTGTTGGAACAAAAAAAAGTGCCCAACCCAGTCCAAAAATGTCTAAAAGAGCTAGGATTATTGAAGTGGGCCAAAATGCCAGGAAAGTCCTCAAAATGCAGGTGCTTGGTTTTATGGAGAACAACAAAATCTGTCCAGAAAAAAAGTATATTTGAAAACATAAACATATCTAGATTTTAAAACTTATCAGGAAGTATTAAGTCTAAAATTTCCTTTAGAAATTATTAATACAGTATATCACAGCAGTGAATATTTACTGAGTGCCTACCTTTTACAAAGTAACCTGATGAATGTACAAAAGCATTAGTCCAGACCTGGTCATGTTCCTAGAGAGCTGGCACATTTAATTTGTCTCAAAAACAATTTTAAGTAATTTTTTAAAACAAATGTTATACTTGGAAAAAATGCCTTTGAATGTGCATACTAGGAAAGTCTAAAGCTCAGTGACTCGCCCCAAATGCTTGGACCTATGAAAGTATTATAATACAATAAGAAAACATACTTGCCAAAGAAACAGGATACCTACATTCTCATTCCTGTCTTGCCAATTTTCTGTGACTACTAAATGGTAACCATTAAATAGTAAATATATTAACTTCTCTGAATCTCAGTTCTTTTACCTGCAAAACAATAATATTTATCTTCTTGATCTTAGAGCTAAGAGGTTAAACTGAGACTAGAAAAGGTAAAAACAACTGCACAGTGGTGTGGTTGGTACCATGGCTGTCGAAAGTTTGTGTATACGGTGATGGTGTAATGAGTGTATTCATATGTCAGCATTTATCAGATTGTTTATATCATATATACTTCAATAAAGCTATTAAAAATATGTAAAAAAAAAAAAAAGAAAAGAAAAATGAACTCTGTGTGTGTGTACATGTGTGGCACTGTAGATTTTAACTCCTTGGTATTTTAACTCCTTGTGTCTCTAGATTAACTAGTAATCATTTCCAAAAAATAAGTTACTTGTTATCTTCGTAGTAAATAATGTTTTCTCTTTTTTGTAAATAATATTTTCTGAAGCATCATTTTTGTACCCTATTGGTGGTAAGATCAAAAGAGATACTGAAAAATAAGCAATTTCTCTATTTTTTTTTCTTTAAACCAATAGGTTTCAACTTCTTGGGGAAATATTAAAGATAACAAGAAATTAAGAAATTTCGTGCATTCCTAAATTTAAAACCGACTTTTCAGAATGCTATTATATATGCTGAGTTTTACAAAATTAAATTGGACAAAACAAGCCGGGCATGGTGGTGTATGCTTGTACTTGGGAGGCTGAGACAGGAGGGAAGAATGCAGGTTTGAGGCTAGCCTCAGCTACTTAGTGAGACCCTCCACAACTTAGACCCTTTTTCAAAATAAAGAATAAAAAATAGGGATGGAGGTATAGCTCAGAGGTAGAATGCCCCTGAGTTTCATTGCCAGTTCTGAAAAAAAAAAAAAAAAAAAAGTTGGACAAAACATGCTTGTTATTTTGATCTTGTAATGTCTTTAAGCAAACTAAAACCAAGCTAGATAAATTGTCAATACCTAATAGATTTTTTTAAATGTACCAATCTAGGATGACTGCTATACTGGAAAAATAACTTATGAAGAACTTTTATTGCTTGAATTCCATTAAGTGAATACTTTAACTAATAGTTACCTGGCAAAATGAAATTTAAACTTCTATTATCTTTTATTTACATGAATTCAACCATTTCTATTTGTCCAGAGCTTATGTGGATGCCCGAGTTCAGCCCATCTATGGTGGTACCAATGAAATAATGCGGGAGCTGATTGCAAGACAGATCGTCAGTGACTAGGACATCTGCCCACATCCTGGAATCCTATTACAGCTAATCTGGTTTTAAATCTACTTAAGATAAAATGTAACCTGGAAAGGGGGGAAATGCTAAACATGTTTTTATGTGAGCTCTCTATAGAGATAGAAATACAATATAAATACAATATTAACCCAGTGGAAGGAGAAAGCTTTGAATTGAAAGTCTAAAATCCTCCCATGAGAAGTTTTAACTTCTAATTATTTTTTAAAAGTCAAAAATTTTTCTGACTCTAGAAGACTTACTGTTTCATATATCTCTTAAAATTCTGAAAAACATAAGTAATCTAAATCCTTAAAATTGAGGCAGTACTACTTTTATATTATGTTCTAAAAACAGTAATGGTTCCAGTGCATGGACTTTTAAAGGGAAAAATAAATATGACCTCAGGTGTAAAGTCATTTCAGCTACCTTTTGCTCCAGATTTCTTGGAACATTGGTTTCTACCATGCTACCACCAAACCCCTGTTTTTAAGCAATGGATGGAACCTTTTCTTCAAACAAAACATCAGGTTGTACCCTATAAACATATACAATTACTATGTTTCAATTTAAAATAAAATAAAACTTTAAAAATAAAAGCTGGTGGGCAATGTCTCTGAATACTGATGAGTAAGGCGCTGCTCTGGTTGAAGCAGGAAACTTTACTACATTCTGCCTTGAGACTCCTAGGACTCACCTAAACATTTGCCTAACCCCAGCCAGAGAATGCTCTTGGTATTCATTCATATTCATATATATTCATATTCATTCATTCTGTCTCTCTGTCTCTCTGTCTGTCTGTCTGTCTGTCTCTCTCTCTCTCTCTCTCTCTCTCTCTCTGTACTAGGGATTGAACTGAGGACATTCTTACTCTGAGTTACACTCCCAGCCGTATTGTATTTTTTTATTTTGAAATAGGGTTTCATTAAGTTGCTGAGGGTCTCACTAAATTGCCGAGGATGGCCTGGAACTTGTGATTCTCCTGTCTCAGACTCCCCCAAGTACTGAGATTACAGATGTGCAGCACCACGCCCAGCATCTTGGTTCTCTTAACTACTGGCACTTGGGCTTTCAACAGACTTCCATTCCAATTTAACTTCTAGAACACAGAATAATCCATCATCCTTAAATTTCAAGATATTGTATTGGTAGGTATAAAAACTAGCTTTTATAACAATTTATTAATTTTAAAAATGCTTTGTATCTTCTGCAATCTGTTAAAAATATGGCAAACAAACCTGGCAATATCCCTACTGTAAGTGATAAATAGCAATCAATAAGGTAAGAAAGAAAAACAAGAATTTCAAATCATAGTAATTACAATCAAAGAAATAAAGTTAGCATTAAGACAGTAAGCCCCAGGCATGGTAATACACACCTGCAATCCCAGCTACTCCAGAGGCTTAGGCAGGAGAATCACAAGTTCAAGGTAGCTTGGGCACCTTAGTATGTGCCTCAAAATTTTAAAAAGTGGGGAGAAGAGGAGCTAGGATGTTCCAAGAAGCAACCCTGGGCTCAGTCCCCAGTTTCAAAAATAAGAAGAAAGTAGGGAAAGCAGATTTGATTTGAGACTTTAAAGTTAATTTATAAAAAGTTATAAAAGTTAAACCATTAATTTGTAAACTAACATGATTTCAGTAATTGTATTTCTTTGCATACTGGTGGTACAGGGAGTAAAGTAGTTATAAAATGGAAATAAGTGTATTCTTGTTCAACTTAAAAAAACTTAAACTTGCCAAGTGTGGTGTCACACACTTGTAATTCCAGTACTTGGGAGGGCAAGACAGGAGGATCACAGGTTTAAGACAAGTCTCAGCAACCTAGGAAGACCTTGTTTCAAAACAAAAAATAAAAAAAAGTGTAGCTCATAAGTAGAATGCCCTGGATCCCTAGTATTACACACACACACACACACACACACACACACACACACACACACACAGCCAAAAAAAAAATTATTACAACAGGGTAGAGCTGAGAAAAGAGAAAATATTTTTATAATATTCTTTCCTCAACATACACAGCTTTGATTTGCTCTTGTACAGAAGTTTGTGTAGTTGTTGGCAGCTTAGATTCTTTTTCATATGCATTAATTACCATGTAAGTGGTTTAAAATAAATTCTTCTTAAGTATTACAATATTTGCAGCTTTCACCTCCCTCCTACAAATAGGAAGCGAGAAAGGATTTGACAAACCTCATCCCCACCTCAGCCTTTTTCTTTTCCATTCCCAAACTGAAGGGAAGTTAGATTTTAGGAGTAAATCACTTGTAAAATAAAAAGTTAGCATAATAGGAAAAAACTCCTGTGTGGATATGGATAAACCTGGGTTTGAAAGATGACGTTATTTAGGACCTTTGGACCTTGGGTGAAATGTTTTAACCTTTCAGGATTCCTTCAGGTTCAAATGAAAAAAAGACACCCAATTTTTTTTTTCTTTTTTAACACAGGGGATTGAACCCAAGGGTATTCTTTCTCCGGGCTATCCCCCCAGCCCTTTTTATTTTTTATGTTGAAACAGGGTCTCACTAAGTTGCTCAGGCTGGTCTTGAACCTGTGATCCTCCTGTCTCAGCCTCCCTAGTACTGAGAATACAGATGTGTGCCACCACACCCGGCAAGAAACCCAACAGAAACATCCAGAGCGAAATACTTGGTGTTGTGGTTTACTTATTTATTTATTGCAGTACTGGGAATTAATTGAACCCAAGGGCATTCTACCTCCAAGCTACACCCTCAGTCTTATTTTTTATTTTTTATTTTGAAACAGAGTCTCACTAAGTTGTGGAGGACCTCACTAAGTAGCTGAAGCTGGTGGTGAACCTGTGATTGTCCTGTCTCAGCTGCCCAAGTACTGGGATTATAAGCATGCACCACCACGCCCGGCAGAGTGTTGTGGTTTAAAAGGATTACAGAGTAGTTTATACAATTCAAAGAGCTATAGGGATTCAGGTCTCAAGGGCCTGGTTCCAGATCTGCCAACACTTTTTCTATATCTGTTTATTTCTATTTCTCTTTGCAAATGGGCCTAATGGACACTGCAGAAGAACCTCATTATGGAACATTTGACAGCTTTATCCTCACATCCTTCAGCACAATGTCGTCATAAGTTACAAGGAAAGTACACTATGATGGACAGCCCATTCAGAAATAATATGTAGACAAGAGGAAGCAGTCCCTGAAGCAGAGGGTGCAATTGTCAAAAGAGGGATAGAAAAGTCTGTTAGGCAGACTTCAGTGTCTCTCTCTCTCTCTCTCTCTCTCTCTCTCTCACACACACACACACACACACACACACACACACACACACACACACCTCTATTAATAGTCCTACAGAGCTAGAAATCATTATTCTTACATGTCACAAAATGAAAGGATTTCTAAGGTAGGATATTTTCTTACAAATCTCTTTTTTTTCTTCCTCTTATTCTTTTTCTGTCTTCTGTTTTCTTTATCTTATTAACTTCAGTCTTTTTTTATACCCTCCAAAGAAGCATATGTCACAGGCTTAAAACTGAATGCAGAAAAGGAAATTCAGAATATACTTTTTAGCTTTTCATTTCTTAAGCAGCTAACCTTGTGTTTTGCTTGTGTGGCTTTGATTGTTGTCCCCTAGGGAGGGAATTTATCATCTGTAGCTCATGCAGTGCTGAGTGCTCAAGAAACAATAAATAATAATAATGCTCAAAAGAACAGGCTGGACTGACACAGCAAGAAAGCAACACTGTGTAAATATTAATGAGAATTTAAAGCCCTACTAATGTTATTTTGGTTGAGATTTTTAGAGTCATAATTACTGATTTAAAATGACTTTTACCTTTTATTTGATAGTGTCATTGGAAACTGTTTTGACTTGCTATTTTAAAATCTAACTTTGTAAATCCTTACTAATCTACCAATTTAGTTGTTTATTGCTCAAAGTATAAGATTCCTAGGAGATGTATTCATGTCAATATTATTTTTGGCACACACAGCATTTATTTATTTGGAGTCATTGAGAAGATTTGACATCAAGATTGGAACCAATGCTAAGCCTATGTCTACAGCTTTATAATAAATGTTGAAAAGAAGTTCTCTATTTTTTAAAATCTTATTTTGAAGAAAAATTATAGAGAACTTCAAGCTTACTAAAAAGATAGAGTATAATATAATGAACCTCCAGCTTTAACACAGGCCAGTCTATCTCTCCCTATTTTTCTCAAGTACTTTGAGATGAATTTCAGACTTAATGTTATTTCACACACATATATTTCAGAATGCATATCTAACTGATGAAAATTTTTAACATAGCCACAAGGCCGTCATCATACTTCAAAAACTTAAATTTAATCTACAATGCCAACTTCACATTAAATTTTCCTTGATTGTATCAAAAATATCTTTTGTGATTCATTTATTAAAATCAGGATCTAAAGAAGGTCTACTCAGATGAATGGGAATGAACCTACCATATGATCCAGCAATCTACCCAAAAGAATGGAAACCAAACTATCAGACCGATGCATGTGTATCTATGTTTATAGCTGCACAATTCACAATTGCCAAATTATGGAAGCAGCCAAGATGTCCATCAACAGATGAATGGATTACAAAACTATGGGATATATACACAATGGAATTTTACTCAGCCATAAAAAGAACAAAATCATGTCATTTGCAGGGAAATGGTTGGATCTGGAAAACATTATGCTAAGTGAAGTTAATTAGTCACAAAAGTAGAAAATCAGATGCTCTCCCTAATATGCAGAAGCTAGGGAGAAAGAGGGTCATAGGAGGGACTAGACAAAGAAGGAGAAACCTTAGATGAGCAAAGAAGGTGACTTAACTGAAGGCGATGGGGGGGGGGAATACCCTAATTCACATGATGTAATTTCACAATCATATCAAAGTCAATCACTAAACTGAACTTGAGAAGGAGGGAGGGGGAGGGAGTGGGGTGGGAATTGGAGAAGGGTCAATGAGAAATGTGTGCATGTCTGCCTCTACTAACTTGTACCTAACAAAGATGTATAATTAAAATGCACCATTTAAAAAAAAAAAGGTCCACAAATTACATTTGGTTGTATTGTCTCCCAAGTCTCTTTTATAAGTCTTCCCTTCTCTTTTTTCTTTCCTATTTATTCATTTATTTATTTTGCAGTACGGGGGATTGAATCCAGGAGCATTCTACCCCTGAGTTATGTACTCCCAGGCCTATTTTTTGTTAGTTTGAAGCAGGGTCTCACTAAGTTGTGGAGGGCTTCACTAAGTTGCTGAGGCTGGCTGAGAATCTGCAATACTCCTCTTTCAGCCTCCCAAGTACTGGGATTTACAAGTGTGCGCCACCCCCCCCCAGCTCCTTTTTTTTTTTTTTTTTTTTTTTTTTTTTTTTTTTTTTTTTTTTTTTTTTTT
>PVLC010033469.1:0-17502 GCA_004027655.1 Graphiurus murinus | reverse complement strand
ACTGGGGATTGAACTCAGGGGCATTCTACCTCCGAGCTATACCCCCAGCCCCATTTTTTATTCTTTATTTTGAAACCGAGTCTCACTAAGTTGCGGAGTGCCTCACTAGGTAGCTGAGGCTGGCCGCGAACCCGGATCCTCCGGTCTCAGCCTCCCGAATGCTGGGATTACAAGCGTGCGCCACCACGCCCGGCTCTAAGCAGTTTTCAAAACCGGGAAATGAACGTGGTAGAAACTGATCATTAGCCTTCCTTCACATTTTGCTAGTTTTCTCTCTACTGTGCTTTATTTGGTCCAGGAGTGAGGATCCAGTACAGAATCCTACGATGATTGCATTTTGTTTTTGTGTCACCTGAGCTTCTCCAGTCTGTGACAATTCCTCAGTCCCATCCTTCTTATATGACTTTGATATTTTGTTTGCATTTTTGCAGTACTGAGGATTAAACCCAGGGGCGCTCTACCTCCAAGCTACACCTCCAGCCCTATTTTTCATTCTTTACTTTGAAACAGGATCTCACTAAGTTGTGAAGGCCTCACCAAGTAGCTGAGGCTGGCTGCGAACCTGGGGATCGTCCTGTCTCAGCCTCCCAAGTACTGGGATTATAAGTGTATGCCACCACTCCCAGCTTGACTTTGATATTTTGGAAAACACTAGTCAGGTATTTTGTAGGGAGTCTCTTAGTCTACGTCCTTTCTTTTAGACCAAGAGGCCAGACATTTCTGGCAAGAGCACCACAGAAGTACTGTTGTGAGCTGGGCATAGTGGCATAGGCCTGTCATCACAGTACTTGGGAGGCTGAGAGAGGAGATCCACAGGTTCAAGGTCAGCATCAGCAACTTAGCAAGGCCCTTAGCAACTTGGTGAGACCCAATTTCAAAAATAAAATAGAACTGGGGTACCACTCAGAGGTAGAATTCCCCTGGGTTCAATCCCTAGTAACACACACACACACACACACACACACACACACACACACACACACACACACACTGTGCCCTTCTTGTATCATCTTAGCTACATGACATTGATGGGCCTCATTGCAGGTTATACTCACCCTGATCCTTAGTTAGGGTTGTCTGCCAGCCTTACCCACTAAACAGTCATAATTTGCCCCTTTGTGATAAATTAGGTATTTTATGGGACAATACTTTTCAGACTCTGCAAATATCCCATTCCTTACCATACTTTTACTCCCATATTATATTTTATTTTTGGGGGGTGAATATTGGGAATTGAACCCAAGGGCATTCTACCTTCGAGCTACACCCTCAGTCCTATTTTATTTTTTTGTTTTGAAACAGGGTCTTGCTAGATTGCTGAAAGTCTCGCTAAGTTGCTAAGACTAGTCTCAAACCTGCAACCCTCCTGTCTCAGGCTCTCAGTTACTGGGATTACAGGTGTGTGCCATGGCTCACTCCCTAATTTTAACATCCATTCATGTTCTTTGCCTGTTACAGTAGTGATTTTGTATTAGGTATTTTATGGGACAATACTTTTCAGACTCTGCAAATATCCCATTCCTTACCATACTTTTACTCCCATATTATATTTTATTTTGGGGGGGCGAATATTGGGGATTGAACCCAAGGGCATTCTACCTTCGAGCTACACCCTCAGCCCTATTTTATTTTATTTTTTTTTTCTTTTGCGGCACCAGGGATTGAACCCAGAAGCATTCTACCTCCGAAATATATCCCCAGCCCTGTTTTTATTCTTTATTTTGAAACAGGGTCTCAGTAAGTTGCGGAGGGCCTCACTAAGTAGCTGAGGCTGGCCGTGAACCTGTGATCCTCATGTCTCAGCCTCCCAAGTACTGGGATTACAAGCGTGTGCCACCATACCCAGCACAATAGTGATTTTCTTATTTTCATCATTCCTCCTACATTTATTTACTAAAATTTTACCATAAAATTCTCTGTCCCTTCTCCCCCATTTATGAATGTAGTCAATTACCAATTTGGACTCAAATACCTCTTTCATTCTATGAGTTATAATCCATTACCACTGAGTCTTTTAAGAACCCTTTTACTGGCATATTCTGTACATGCAGAGAAGTAAATATATCCCAAGGGCACAGCTCAATAAATCTGCACAGACTGAACACACCCACATAACCAGCACTAAGAACAAGAAAAGCCAGGCCTGGGGATGCACGCTTGGAATCCCAGTACATGGGAGGCTAAGACAGGAGGATTGCAGTTTCAAAGACAGCCTCAGCAACTTAGTGAGGCCCTGTTTCAAAAATACAATGGGGCTAAAGGTATAGCTCAGAGGTAGAATGCCTCTGGATTCAAACTCCAGTACCAAAAAAATAAATAAAAAGAACAAGACAGAGCTTGCCTGCCACCTAGAATCTTCCATACTCCTCAAGTTGCTACACTCCCCCAAGGGTGAACCACTTTCCTGACTAGATTAGTTTTGCCTTTTTGTGTGTGTGTGTGGTACTGGGGATTGAACTCAGGGGCATTCTACCTCTGAGCTATACCCCCAGTCCTATTTTTTTTTTTTTTTTGAAACAGGGTCTCACTAAGTTGTGGAGGGCCTCACTAAGTAGCTGAGGCTGGCCGTGAAACTGCGATCCTCCTGTCTCAGCCTCCCAAGTACTGGGATTACAAGCGTGCGCCACCACTCCCGGCTGGTTTTGCCTTTTTTAATCGTGTGTGTGTGTGTGTGTGTGTGTGTGTGTGTGTGTGTATGTGTATGTGTTACTGGCCTAGGTATGTAGCTTGGTGGTACAGCACTTGCCTAGCCTGCATGAGGCACTGGATTTGATCCCCAGCACCACGCACACACATGCGCGCACGCGCACACACACACACACACACACACACACGTGATCAGACCGTGTGTACCCTTCATGCCTGGCTTCTTTGTTCAGCAAGATGTCTGTGAGAGTCATCTGTTTTATGTGAGATGTGTTTCTTTCTCATCTCTGTAATAGCATGCCACTATATGAACTATGAACCCATGATTTCTTTAGCCTTCTGCTTTTGAAGGACATCTGGGTAGTGTCCAGTGTTTGGGCTGTGGGTCTGCTAACAGTGGTGCTGCCAACGTTCTAGTTCCATAGGGTCCGTGGGAGTGGAGTTGCTGACCGCAGGATGTGCACACATTCGGGTTTGATAGGCACTACCAAACAGTTCTCCACAGTGGACGTACCAATTTATATCCTATTAGTAAGATTATGACAGTTTACCACTATGCCACATCCTCGCCAGCCCTTGGTATTTTACATCTTTTTCTTTTTAGCTGTTCTGATAGGTGTACAGTAGTAGCACTCTGTGTTTGTAATTTTGCATGACCCTAATGAGAACAAGGTAGAACACCTTTTCATACTTTTAAAAAATCTTAGGCATGGTGGTGCACGCTTATAATCCCAGTACTTGGGAGACTGAGACCGGAGGATCCGGGTTCATGGTCAACCTCAGCTATTTCAAAATAAAGAATAAAAAATAGGGCCGGGGGTATAGCTCGGAGGTAGAATGCCCCTGAGTTCAATCCCCAGTACCGCAAAAAAAAACAACAAAAAAAAATAAGCCAGGCATGGTGGCACACACTTGTAATCCCAGCATTTGGTAGGCTGAGACCGGAGGATCCGGGTTCACGGCCAGCCTCAACTACCTAGTGAGGCACTCCGCAACTTAGTGAGACCCTGTTTTAAAATAAAGTATTAAAAAAATAGGGCTGGGCCGGACATGGTGGCGCACGCTTGTAATCCCAGCATTCGGGAGGCTGAGACTGGAGGATCCAGGTTCAAGGCCAGCCTCAGCTACCTAGTGAGGCACTGCGCAACTTAGTGAGACCTGGTTTCAAAATAAAGAATAAAAAATAGGGCTGGGGGTGTAGCTTGGAGGTAGAATGCCCCTGAGTTCAATCCCCGGTACCGGAAAAAAAAAAAAAATAGGGCTGAGAGTATAGCTCGGAGGTAGAATGCCCCTGAGTTCAATCCCCAGTACTGAAAAAAAAAAAAAAAGAATAAAAAATAGGGCTGGGGGTGTAGCTCAGAGGTAGAACACCTCCGAGTTCAATCCCCAGTACTGAAAAAAAAAAAATAGGGTCTTACTAAATTGCTGAGGGCCTCACTAAATTGCTAGGGCTAGTCTCAAACCTGCAATCCTCCTGTTTTAGCCTCCCAAGTACTGTGATTAAGGCTTGTGCCACCACTGCCTGGCTAATAGCATCTTTTTGTGGGGGTTAGGGGTTTACTGGGAATTGAACCCAGAAGCATTCTACCTCTGAGCTACACCCACAGTTCTATTTTATTTTTTATTTTTGAAACAGGGTCTTATTAAGTTTCAGAGGGCCTCACAGGATTGGTAAGGCTGGCTATGATCCTGCTGTCTCTGCCTCCCAAATACTGGGATTACAGGAGTGCGCCACCATGCACTGGCTAATCAGGTCTTTTTTTTTTTTTTTCGGCAGTACTGGGGATTGAACCCAGGGACATTCTACCTCCGAGCTACACCTCCAGCCCTATTTTTTATTCTTTATTTTGAAGCAGGGTCTCACTAAGTTGCAGAGGGCCTCACTAAGTAGCTGAGGCTGGCCACAAACCCAGATCCCAGATCCTATGGTCTCAGTCTCCCAAGTACTAGGATTACAGGAGTGCACCACCGGCCCGGCTTAATCAAGTCTTTTAATGACCAGAAGTCATTAGGACTGGGGGTGTAGCTCAGAGATAGAATGCCCTGGGTTCAGTCTCTCATACCACATACATACACACACATGCGCACGCACACACACAATTGTTAATGCTTTTGGTGTCCTGCCGGAGATGTTTTCTCTTAACTCCCAGGTCATTAAGATGTTTTTCTCTAAAATTCTTTGAGAGGATTGGTTTTTTTTTTTTTTTTTTTTTAACCTTTTTCATTTAGATCTGCAACTCATCTGGAATTGATTGCTTGCATATGTCAGGGATGTGAAGTAGAAGGTCTTTTTTTCCATGTGTATATCTAATAAACCCAAGACAACCTATTGGAAAGACCATTTGTCTCAGCCCATTCAAACTGCTGTAACAAAATGCCATAAACTGAATGATTGATAAGCAAGAGGAATTTCTTTCCCACGTTTCTGGAGGCTGGGAAGCTGAGGATCAAGGCTCCAGCAGAGTGGGTGTCTGGTGAAGGCCCACTTTCTGGTTCATAGAAGGCACCTCTCTGCTACGTCCTTACATGGGGGAAGAGGCCAGCTGGCTCCACCAGGCTTCACTTACGAGGGCATTAATCCCATTTGCCAGGGCTCCACCCTCATGATCTGATCCCTTCCCAAAGACCTCCCTTCTTAATACCAGCCTCCTGGGGGTCAGGATTCCAGTGCATGAATCTTGAGGGGTTTAAACACCAAGACCATTGAACTCTTTCTCTGCTGCACTGCAGTGTCCTGAATCTGTTCAGGGATGGTAGGGGGCTCTTTCTGGACTTCATATTCTGTTCACCTGGTTGATTTGTCCTTGCGCCAGTACCCCACCATCTTCATTATTGTTACTCTGTAGAAAACCTTGCTCTCTGATAAGGAGAGTCCTCTGGCTTTGTTATTCTTCAGAATCACCTTGTCTATTTTTGGCCTGTTGCATTTCCTTATAAATTTTAAGATCAGCTTACTAGCTTCTGCCAAAAAAACAGAGCCAAGGCAAAAACTCCTGGAATTTTGACTGAGATTACACACATCTCTCTGTTGACTTGGGCCTTAAGTCCTCTCAATAGTATTTTTAGTTTTGTTTATTGTGGTACGAGGGTTTAAACCAGAGGCATTCTACCCCCAAACCCTTTATTTTTTTATTTTGAAACAGTCTTGCCAAGTTGCTAAGGGTCTCACTAAGTTTCTGAGGCTTTCCTCTTAACCTGCAATCATCCTTTCTCAGCTTCCCAAATACTGGGATTATAGGCTTCTGCCACCACATCTGCCTTTTTTGTAGGTTTTTTATTTTTGTTTTTGGTACTGGGGATTGAATCCAAGAGCAACCAACCTCTGAGTTACACCTCCATATCTTTTTTTTTTTTTTTTTTTGCGGTACTGGGGATTGAACTCAGGGGCATTCTACCTCCAAGCTGTACCCCCAGCTCTTATTTTTTTATTCTTTATTTTGAAACCAGGTCTCACTAAGTTGCAGAGTGCCTCACTAGGTAGCTGAGGCTGACCTCGAACCCGGATCTTCCGGTTTCGGCCTCCCGAATGCTGGGATTACACACGTGCACCACTACGCCCGGCTTACCTCCATCTCTTTTTATTTTGAAGCAGGGTCTTGCTAGTTGCTGAGGGTCTCAGCTAAATTGCTGAGGGTGACCTCTAATCTGCAGTCCTCATGTCTCAGCCTCCCGAATACTGATATTACAGGTATACACCATTATGCCCAGATTTTTTGTAGTCTTTATGTGAAGATCTTGCACATCTGTCCTTGGATTTATTTTTAAATATTTGACGTTTGTTGATATTATTATAAATTACAATCCTTTTTGTTAACTGCTGGTATTTAGAAATACAATAGATTTTTTTCCTGAACTTGTATCCAATAACCTTACGAAAATCACTTTTTTTTTTTTTTTTTTTGTGGTACTGAGGATTGAACTCAGGAGCATTCTACCTCTGAGCTATAACCCCAGCCCTATTTTTTATTCTTTATTTTGAAACTGGGTCTCACTAAGTTGCGGAGTGCCTCACTAGGTAGCTGAGGCTGGCCGCGAACCCGGATCCTCCGGTCTCAGCCTCCCGAATGCTGGGATTACAAGCGTGCGCCACCACGCCCGGCTGAAAATCACTTATTAAATCTGATAATAAGCTGGGCGTGGTGGCACATGCTTGTAATCCCAGTACTTGGGAGGCTGAGACCAGAGGATCTGGGTTTGCAGCCAGCCTCAGCTACTTAGTGAGGCCCTCTGCAACTTAGACTATTTCAAAATAAAGACTAAAAATAGGACTAGGGGTGTAGCTCAGAGATAGAATGCCCATGAATTCAATCCCCAGTACCGCAAAAAAAGAGAGAAGCTGAGACAGGAGTATCACAGGTTCAAGATTAGCCTCAGGATCTTAGTGAGGCACTCAGCCACTTGGCCAGACCCTGTTTCAAAATAAAAATAAAATAGGGCTAGGGGTGTACCTTGTAGGAAGAATGCCCCTGGGTTCAATCTCTAGTATCACACACACAAAAAAAATAAATCATATAATATATATATAATTTATAGATTCTGATACCTTATAGCTTCTTTATTATCATTTCATTGCAAATGGTAATCACCTTGTTTCTTCTTTTCCAGTCCTTTTGCTTTTTATTTTTTCTTTTTCATGCTTTATTGCATTGGTTAAGACTTCCAGTGACGGAAAGAACTGCTGATAGTGGGCATCCTGGTCTTTTTCCCAACCTTAGAGGGAAAAGTACCAATATTTGTATTCATACTCTCTGTCAGGTTAAAGAAGGTCCTTTCTCTTCTTTGTTCAAGTGTTTGCTGTCACTGCTGCTGCTTCATAAATGGGTGCTCAGCTTTTCCGACTTTCCCAAATGTTCTCTCTCCCTTGGGTTCTGTCTTCTCAGTCACATTGCTGAAAAGTCTGCACCTCTGGTGCCACGCTGCCTTTTGTTTGGGTGACCTTGGCTCTTGGTAGTCTAGGAAGTCTGGGCAGGACTGGGTGCTGCTGATCCGCTCTGCTCCCAGCAGCTGCCCCAGCTCGGTTTGCTCATCATCACGGGGTGAGCGCCTCACACGGCTGCATCTCTGACATGCTCAGGATTTATGGTCCTGTTCCTCCCCTCTTTTCGCTTTCATCTTCTCAGTTGTTTGGAGCAGGAGGGCCTCCAAGGGTACATAATCCACCCTGCTGCCCGCAGTGGAGTCTCCCATTCATGCTCAAGCTACTCTTTTTTTTTTTTTTTTTTTTTTTTTTTTGCGGTACTAGGGATTGAACTCAGGGGCATTCTACCTCCGAGCTATACCCCCAGCCCTATTTTTTTATTCTTTATTTTGAAACCAGGTCTCACTAAGTTGTGGAGTGCCTCACTAGGTAGCTGAGGCTGGCCTCGAAACCAGATCCTCCGGTCTCAGCCTCCCGAATGCTGGGATTACAAGCGTGCGCCACCACGCCCGGCTTCAAGCTACTCTTTAAATGGGTCCCCCTGCCCCATCCTGAAGCACTGAAGCGCTTCTCACGGTCTACAGAAGCTCAGCTGCGCCCCCCCCCCACACACACACACACCCTCTGCAGAGCAGGATCTTCTGATCGCCAAGGTGTCCCCTGCGGGTGACTTTCCTCTTGTTTGTCCAACAGCCCCCTGCCTCTCTTGTTGCTGGACTCTCCTCTTCCTCCCAACCTCTGAAAGTGAGCACTCCTGAGGGTTTGGTCTTGAACTTCATCTCTAACTAGGGCCATATCAGTGGCCTCATCCTGCCCCGTGGCTGCTGGATGTGTGACTCTAGCCCTGACTCTTCCCCAACTCCAGGCTTGTGAATACTGATGCCCACGTTGCATTCGTGCTAGGGCTTAGCATACGCCGGACGGCACTTGGGACTCCACACAGTCCCGCCCCCTCCATGGGCATCACTCACCTTCCTGAGAAAATCAATGACAGCATCTCTGTATTTACTCAAACCAGACACCCCTTTGCTGTCCCTGGTATCGCTCTCACCTCCCCCGCTGCTCACGGGCCAGCCACAGCAAGCCCTTGGTGAATCCTCCACAGTGTGGCTCTCGGGCTGGACCATGGGCGGTCAGCACCCACAGGGTGCACCCTGGGCTTCTGCCTTCTGCTGCAGGCCATCTTGGTGGCCATGGCCCCAGGGGAACACGGGGCGAGGTACTGGATCAAACTGCCCACTGCATGCCATGCCGGCTGTGACAGAACTGTTCTCTCCTCTCCCCCCTGCCTCGCCCCTGCCCGCCCGCCGGCCCCTGTCTGCGCATCCGCCCACTCGCCTCTGCATGGCAGAAGTCCTCCAGCTCTGCGTCCTCCGAGGCCTCGGAAACCTGCCAGTCCGTTAGCGAGTGCAGCTCCCCCACCTCGGTCAGTGCCCCCGGCCCCGGGCCCAGGACCGTCACCCTTCGCCCTCCCAATCTGGGGCCATCACCCCAGAGAGGGCCCAGGTTCAGCCACAGGGCGCCTGTCTCCAGGAGGCGAGCCGCCTGGTGGCCGCCCGCAGCCACGCCCCACATAGCCATGTCCTTCCCTCCTGGGACTTCCTGTCCTTCCCCTGGCCTGGTGGGACCGAGAGGTCACACTGCCCTCCAGGTTCTGGCCTTGGCAATCTGTGATTGTGAGCAATAGGCTTCTCACGGTCCTGGACAGCAAGGCCACGGGTCCCCTGACCTGCCTGCCACACCCTACAGGACTGGACCAAGGCCACCGGCCCCCACGACCAGCCCCCAGGCACCAGCCTGCAGCGGAGGAAGGACCGAGTGGAGCTGCTCCGAGACACAGAGCCGGGCCCTGCCAGCACAGGCACCCTGGGCCCCAGTGGGGAGGAGGCGCCCCGGTCCCGGATGTCCCCTGCCACCATCGCAGCCAAGGTAGGCAGGCGGCTTCCCCAGGTCAGTGTCGGGAGGCTCCAGCCACCATGGGGGAGCTGCCTGCAGTCCAGGCAGAGGGTATGAGCGGGCAGTGAGGCTTCGGCCTGCAATTTTACCACCCCCAGCACGGCGAGGAGGTGTCCCCCGCAGCCAGCGACCTAGCCATGGTGCTGACCCGCGGCCTGAGCCTGGAGCACCAGAAGAACAGCCGGGACTCGCTGCAGTACTCCAGCGGCTACAGCACGCAGACCACCACACCCTCGTGCTCTGAGGACACCATCCCCTCCCAAGGTGAGCCCAGTGGGACGAGGGCCTGCCCTTCCCTCTCTGTGTCTGCCGGGTGGGTTGGGGCTCACGGAACAGCAGGGCCCCAGACTCACCGCATCCCGTGCCCCCAGGCTCCGACTACGACTGCTACTCCGTGAACGGGGACGCCGACGGCGAAGGCCCCCCCGAGTTCGACAAATCATCCACCATCCCACGCAACAGCAACATCGCCCAGAACTACCGCCGCCTGATCCAGACCAAGCGGCCGGCCTCCACCGCTGGGCTGCCCACGGCCACTGGCCTGCCGTCGGGCGCGCCCCCCGGCGTGGCCACCATCCGCCGCACGCCCTCCACCAAGCCCACTGTGCGCCGCGCCCTGTCCAGCGCCGGTCCCATCCCCATCCGGCCACCCATCGTCCCGGTGAAGACGCCCACGGTGCCTGACTCCCCCAGCTACTCGGGGCCCACGCGGGCCGGCAGCGAGGAGTGCGTCTTCTACACGGACGAGGCCGCTTCACCCCTGGCACCAGACCTTGCCAAGGCCTCTCCCAAGAGGCTGAGCCTGCCCAACACGGCCTGGGGCAGCCCGTCCCCAGAGGCCGCCAGCTACCCCGGGGCGGGAGCCGGGCTGGCGGCTGAGGATGACGAGGAGGAGCAGCTGGCCGCCAACCGGCACAGCCTGGTGGAGAAGCTTGGGGAGCTGGTGGCGGGCGCCCATGCCCTGGGCGAGGGCCAGTTCCCCTTCCCCACTGGCCTGTCGGCCACCCCGGCAGAGGAAACGCCTACCCCGCCCCCTGCCGCCACCAGCGACCCCCCAGCCGAAGACATGCTGGTGGCCATCCGCCGCGGGGTCCGGCTCCGCAGGACCGTCACCAACGACAGGTCGGCGCCGCGCATCTTATGATGGCGCCAGCCTCCCCACCCTGTCCGGCCCCGGCACAAGCAGGTGGCTTGGCCCGTGAGCAGAGGGCCCTCGGAGCGGAGCGAAGGCACAGCCAGGAGACAGAGCAGCGCCGGGACGAGGCAGAGCCAAGCTAACGGAAAGAGACCCCCAGGCTGGAGTTCGTCGCTTCACTCGGGAAATGACATTTGACACACCTCGCCAGGACGGAGCTGCAAGCCTTGAACTGATTTGGGGGCCTGTTTTATACTCCTTGCCTACTCCGTTCCTCCTCGCAGGTCCTGCCTTTTGCAAGCCCCGGAAAGCCCGTGACCAAAGGCTGGGCCGCCTCCCCGTCGCCATCACAGCCTACCTAGGGTCCATAGCTCAGCTCCCAGGCCCAGCCACTCCTCAGGTCCTGGTACCCTGACGCCTCCTCGAATGCCGGCCTTCCTGAGCTCCCTGCCCTTCTCGCTGCCTCTCCCAGGTTCCTTGCCACCTGGAGGGCAGGGTGGCTGCAGAAGGGCCTGGTGCACAATGCCCAAGATACCTAACTTGTGGCCAGGAGTAAGGAAGCGGGCTGGAGCTGGAGCCCAGGCCCGCCCGGGGGGGCGGGGGAGGTTGGGGGTGGCGGGAGGCAAGAGGACAGGACCCAGGAGTCTCAGGAAGGAAACGAGGACCTGTGTGGGGAGGCTCAGGAGCCTCCAGGCTGCTCCCCTCCCTTGTGAGGTGTGGCAGGGGAGGGGGGCAGCGGGAAAGGCCTGCCTGGCCAGCCACGCGGGAGCCAGGTCTGAAGTCCCGCTGTCTTCTGGGCACATAGACTTTTAACTCTAGTGGCACTTTGGGGTCACAGTTTTAGCCACCTTTGGGGTGGGGGCTGAGCAGTAGACGGTATGGAGGGTTATTTTATGAATATAATAAAATGGAGCTGGCCCCAGACAGGGACCATGTGTGGGGCGAGCTTGGTGATACAGGGTGTGTGTCTTTGAGTGCCTGAGAAGGGGGCCACACAGTGGCCTGTGGCAGGAGGAGAGGGGCAGAATTGGTTCCCCAAAGCCAGGGGGAAGCTTTTCTCTCCAGCATCTCAAGTGTAGCCAAAATAAGGCTGGAGAGGCAGAGGTGGGGCTGGGGCGCCTTGGGGCCCGTCGGCTGTGGTTTGAGCATCCGAGGGTCTGGGGCGGGGGAGCATGTCCAGGGAGATGTTGACTCTGTCCCCACGGCCCTCGGGGGCTGGGTAGAGGAGCGGGTCACCGTCCCACTCCGCGCCCAAGTCTGAGCAGGTAGAAGCATGTGAGCTTAGGGCGAGTGGAGGGATTCCGGGTGGTCCACAGGTCAGAGAGCAGCAGGGCCAGGAGAGCAGCTTGCCTTGGTCTGGGTGGAATGAGTTGGGGTTGGTCCGGGCTCTGGTTCCTAGGCGTCCTTGAGATCCTGGCAGGGTGGCCAGGCAGGTCTGGGGAACCCTGTGGGGCCCTGTGCCAGTTACCGCCTGGCCGAGCATGTGGTCCACCAAGAGCCCCAGGTGCGGGGACCAGGAGTACAGGTGACCAATTTAGGGGGGCCCCACAGTGGAACTTCTGCACCTTCCCCCCGGGAAGAAGAGGGAGATTCAGGATGTTCGAGGGGCAGCGGCGGGGCCAGGCCGGGCCTCTGCCTGCGCTAGGGGTGTGACTGAGTCCTGGGGACCCTGTGGGGACAAGCTTGCCGCCTTCTGGGGGCCCCACAAGGGCGGGTGCCAGGGCTCCAGACCCCGATGGGAAGGGAGGCAGGGGGCTTCCCTCCCCCCCGCACTTGGCCCTCTCCCTCCCCGCCGAGCCTCCGGGGCTGTACATACTCCATCCCCTGTCTGTCCCTTGACCACCCCCCGCCACCCTGTCATCCTTAGTGACCACCTCCTAGGCCCCCTCGGGATCCGAGCCAACCATCCCGCGTCACAAACTTTGGTTTGGGGGATTTCTTTATGTTTGTTTTATTTTTCATTTTGTACAGAGACCTATTCTTTTCAAAAGTGTCTGTCTTTTGACTGAAGTAACTTTTCTGGTGCTGTTAACTTGTTCTTTTTTTTTTTTTAATTTATTTTCCCACCCCCCCCTCCCCCAGACTGTCCCTCCTGGCTCCTCCTCAGCCCTTCTCCCCCATCCATTCCTCCCTCGCCCTCCCGCCCACCTGAACCATCTCGTCTCTTTTCTTTCTGTCCGCTTTTGGATAAATTCTCTTCTTCCTCCCCCACCCTCTTCACTCCATCCTCCCCTTGATTTAAATAGTCACTGCTACAAGTAACAAACGCACTGTGAAGATCCAGTATTAATAAAGTTGTACTGTAATTAACACCCACGCCTCTGCCTGGCTTCCCTGGGCTGCACGGTGGCTCACGAGCCTCCCCTTCCTGTCCCTGCGGCCTTCATCACCCCAGACCCCGGGGCTGCAGCCAGGCGCTCCCACTAATGCAGGGGCAGCAGTGGCCGGGCTGGAACCTGGACTTGAGTCTCTGAGACATTTGTAGTCTGTCCCCACTGAGGTCGCTGGAGGGAGGAAGAGTGGACACACTCACCCCCAGCAGAGAGGCTCCACCAAGAGCCAGGCTGGAAGGAACTCAATCCTCCAATGGCCTCAGTGAGGCTCACCCCAAATCCAGATCCTCGGCCACAGAAAGGGCTGGACCAGCCCTGCCCCTCCCCTCCGACCTCCACACCGCAGCCAACTAGCTCCCAGCCCCTCCAGGTTCACCCTGACAGATGCAAACCAAACCAAATGAAACCAAGCAAAGTAGACAGACGTTTAATAATAATAATTAAAAAAAAGAAAAAAGGGACCGGAAGAGCATCCATTGTGGCAAGATATGGCATTTGGCTCCGCCCTCGGCCGCACTCCCCATTCGGCCCAGCTAGGAAGCCTCCGTGAGTCCCAGAGTCCTCTGCAGCGGTACCCTGTCGCTGCCCAGCTGCAGTGGCCAGGAGACCAGCGTCACATGGGCAGGAGGGGAGGGGTCCGGCCCCGACCCCCCACACTCCAAGTGAGACTCAGTAAGGTAGGGAAGGTGCAAAGTGGAGCCCAGCAGTGGCACAGAGTCCCCTGGAAGGAAAACGACCTTCCCACCACCCCCCAGCGAAGAATCAGGCCCGGTCCCGCTGCTGGGACTCACAGGTGTCCCCAGCCCGGGTCCACGTACAGCCTGCTCAGGGCGAAAGGCTTTCCCCCTGGGCCCTGACCGGGGACACGGTACTCAAGCGGGGGGAGTGCGGCGGGGAAGTGGGGGTCCGCTGGGGCGGGGGGTACAGCTGGGCAGCTGGACACTGCAGAGCGGGCTGAGGCCCCGACACCTCACAGTCCTGCCATTTTAGGATGGAGCTATGTTTACCTGCAAGGAACAGAACAAAGGAAAAAAAAATTGCAGGAGACTTGAATCTTCCCTCCCCCCACACCAAAACACACCCTTGTCTCATACTCAGGTCCCGTCTTAGTTTCTAGAAATGGCCTGTCACTCTGGGGAGCAGAGGGCAGGCCCGGGAGGGTGCTGACTACTCTGTGGGCTGACATGGGCCCCAACGCCCCACCTGCAGGGAGTTCTTACAGCAAGAGCAGTAGAGCAGCTCCATGACCCGGAAGCAATTGTCCAGCAGGGCTTTGGGCCGCACCAGCTTCAGGCCTGGGGCATTCAGGAGGGACAACACAGCTTCCACCTTGGGGCTGATCTCCACATCCTGGAAGGGAGGAAACCATCAGGACCAGGATAGATGGGTCACACCACACGGGAACAGGTTTGGTACAGACCCAAGTCACAGACACCCTGTGACCAGGAGCCTGTGTGCAGGGGCTCACTGTCCTGCTGGTAGGGAGATGGTCCCAGCTGTCACCCCTCACCCAAGGACAACACAGAGGCCTCTGCTCCATCACTGGAAAAATGACCGCAGGGCACAGGCCAGGACAGGGAGAAAGTGGGGCCTCCTTGTTCTTCCAGCCCAGGCATGGCTGCCCACACCCACGAAGAGCCCCCAACCTGGAAAAACTGCCCTTCAGGAGGCCGAGTCCTCCCTCAACTGCAAGGAATAAGACCCCCCATAGGGGACACTGAGGCGCAAGTCACACAGGCAGGATGGCGTGGAGGGTTCAGCTCAGGTGGCTTCTCTCCACCATACTTAAGAAGGAACAAGTGCCAGGCGTGGTGGCGCACGCTTGTAATCCCAGTACTTGGCAGTCTGAGACCGGAGAATCTCAGGTACACAGCCAGCCTCAGCAACTTAGTGAGGCCCTCCGCAACTTAATGAAAGCCTGTTTCAAAGTAAAAGAATAGAGCCAGGCGTGGTGGCGCACACTTGTAATCCCAGTACTTGGGAGGCTGAGACTGGAGGATCTGGGTTCCACAGCCAGTCTCAGTTATTAGTGAGGCCCTCCACAACTTAGTGAGACCCTGTTTCAAAATAAAGAATAAAAAATAGGACTGGGGGTATAGCTCAGAGGTAGAATGCCTCTGAGTTCAATCCCCAGTATCGCAAAAAAAAAAAAAAAAAAGAAAGAAAGAAAAGAAAAATAGGGGCTGGGGGTGTAGCTTGGAGGTAGAATTCCCCTGGGTTCAATCCCCAGTACTGAAAAATAAAATAGAAAGAAGAAGGAGACGGGGAGGAAAGGGGAGGGAGGAAGGGAGGGAGGAAGGAAGGTAGACACCACCGGACAGAGGTCATGTGAAGGCTTGGACAGAAACTGGAGTGATGCTGCCCCATTAAGGAGCACCCAGGGCCACCAGAAGCTGGAAGAAGCCAGGAAAGACCCTCCCTGGGGCCTCCGGAGGGAGTAGGGTCCTACCAACACCCTGAGTGTGGGCATCTGGCCTCCAGAACTGAGAGAGAAAACATTTCTGCCTTAAGCCACCCATTTATGCTCATTTATTTCAACAGCCCCAGAAAACTGATACACAGAGATGGAATAAGATGGCCAGAGAGGGAAGGAGGCCCATCTCATGAGCCACTCCTATCAGGGAGGACCCAGCTACCTGACAGATGACCGTCTTGCCATGGTGAGAGCCCATAGTCCCAAAGGCCACTGTGCCATCCAGAGACGCTCAAAGTCAAGGACAACCAGTCAGAAGATCCCCTTCTAGCCAGGCGTGGTGGTGCACACCTGTAATCCCAGTAGTTGGGAGGCTGAGATAGGAGGACCGAAGGTTTGCGGCCAGCCTTAGGCACTTAGCAAGGCCCTTCATAACTTAGTGAGGCCCTGTTTCAAAATAAAAAATAAAATAGGGCTGGGGGTATAGCTCAGCAGTTAAATCCCCAGTACAAAGAAAATTTAAAATAAGAAGAAGGAGGGGGAGGAGGAGGAGGAGGAGGAAGGGAAGAGGAAAAAGAGGAAGAAGAGGAAGAAGAGGATGAAGAAGAAAAAGAAGAAGAAGAAGAAGAAGAAGAAGAAGAAGAAGAAGAAGAAGAAGCTCTTCTAAAAGCTGCTCACAGGAAAACAGCCTGGTAATTCCTCAGAAAGCCAAATGTAGAGTTACCACATTCTAGTCCTAGGTGCATACTCAAAAGATTGAAAACAGGAACTCAAGCTGGGCGTGGTGGCACAAGCTCGTAACTCCAGTACTTGGGAGGCTGAGACAGGAGGATCCCGGTTCTCAACCAGCTTCAGCTAATTAGGGAGGCCCTCCGTAGCTTAGTGAGACCCTGTTTCAAAATAAAGAATAAAAAATAGGACTGGGGGTGTAGCTCGGAGGTAGAATGCCCCTGGGTTCAATCCCCAGTACCACAAAGGAAAAAAAAAAAAAAAAGAAAAGAAAAGAAAACAGGAACTCAAGCACATACTTGCACACCTGTGTCCACAGTAGCATTATTCACAGGAGCCAAAAGATGGAAACAACCCAAGATTGACAGACAAACAAGATCCAGCATCTCACAAAATGGAATTTGTGTGTGTGTGTGTGTGTGTGTGTGTGTGTGTGTGTGTGTGTGTATGCGTATGTGTGTATGTGTGTGGCACTTGGGGATTGAACCCAGAGGCATTCTACCTCCAAGCTACACCCCCAAACCGATTTTATTCCTTTTTTTTTTTTGCAGTACTGGGGATTGAACCCAGGGACATTCTACCTCCAAGGTACACCCCCAGTCCTATTTTTTATTCTTTATTTTATTTTATTTATTTATTTATTTTTTTTTTTTTTTTTTTTTTTGCAGTACCGAGCTATACCCCCAGCCCTATTTTTTATTCTTTATTTTGAAACACGGTCTCACTAAGTTGCAGAGTGTCTCACTAGGTAGCTGAGGCTGGCCGCGAACCTGGATCCTCCGGTCTCAGCCTCCCGAATGCTGGGATTACAAGTGTGCGCCACCACACCTGGCTCTATTCTTTATTTTTGAAACATGGTCTCAGCTGGGCGTAGTGGCACACACTTCTAATCCCAGTACAGCACACACTTGTAATTCCAGTACTTGGGAGGCTGAAACCAGAGGATTCGAGTTCATGGCCAGCCTCCAAAACTTAGTTGACACCCTAAAAAAAAAAAGTCATAGACTACTAGCAGTGTTAGAGAGGAGATGTAAAAGGTGGCCACAGGGCTGGGGGTATATTTTAATCAAGAGAGATCAGAGCCAGGCACGCCTATAATTCTAGTACTTGGGGAGGCTGAGACAGAAGGATCTCAGGTTCCAGTCCCCCCTCAGCAATTTAATAAGACCCTGTTTCAAATTTTAAAACAAAACATACATACATAATATGTGTGTGTGTGTGTGTGTGTGTGTGTGTGTGTGTGTGTGTGTGTGTGTGTGTATGGCTGGGTATGTAGCTCAGAGGTAGAATACCCCTGGGTTTAATCACCAGGAGAGAGAGAAGGAGGGAAGAATAGAAGAGGAAGAGGAGGGGGGGGAGGAGGGGGAGGGAG
>PVLC010033468.1:0-17476 GCA_004027655.1 Graphiurus murinus | reverse complement strand
TTTTCTCCTCCCAACCATAAGATGAAAAGATTGCTCAACACCTACAGAATCAGTACATCAGAACTATTGGGAATTTTGCAGTTTATTTACCAATCTCTTTTGTTCCCCTATTTAGCACACAAATGGGATGAGCTATCTGTGAGCTATCACCTGCTTTAAAAAAAAGGACACTTCATACAATGCTATTTCACTGTAATGAGAGTTTAATGCCTTAGCAGGTACTTTGATCTTGGTTGTTTCAAGCATTTAAATTGAGCTACAATTTAGGGGGCATTTATTTTTCTTGGAAAATATTTTTTGAGTATCCTAAGGAAGGAGTAAAGTAGAATTTTGGATGTCTTTCTTTGCTGTAGTTTTCTCATTCTTGGGACTGGTATAGAGTGGCTCTTTGTTTTTTGAAGGTCAGGTGACAATTACACTAACTATAAACATTCATTCTATTCCACTGCTAAGTGATTTCTACTTTAAATTGGTTCTAAATCTTTTCTCACCCACCTTAAATCCAATATTTATTTTAACCTTGAGCTGCCTAAGACCTTTAATAGGAAGCTTCAAAGCATTTTAAAAATCGTATCCTTTTTAAATCTTTCTCATTTGAATGCAAGTGCCTTGAAAGCTCAAACAGTGTTGGTTGTTCTTATTGAAGTTTATAACGCTTTAGATATTCAAATCAGCTCTATGTCTTCCATTTGTTATGCAAATGTTTAAACTTTATATACTGGATGGTTTATCTACATTAATACAGCCTTCACTAACAGGTCTTACTAGAGCAGACATATACTCGAAAGGTGCACATTTTTAGTGTCTTGAATTACCATAAAATCATAAAAATAGTGTGTATTGCTTTACTCTAATCAGACTCAGTTTTATGTGGTTGTTGAAAGCCCTTTTACATTCCATTCTGTGTCTGGAGTTCTGTGTATAAAACTGATTCAGAAAAAGCAAAGTGAAGACACCTGCTGGCTTATAGCACAAATACTAAAATATCTTAGAGCCTGCTGAAAGGAGAATTGGAACAATATGTCATTACTGAAGGCTCACTTGCAAGTTCTAATGTATTATAATGAAAACAGTATGACAAACCTAATGAGACAGTGAAGATTTGGGTAATTGTTCCTACAATGTATGGTAACTTTTCCAGCCGTTATTGGCAAACATAAAACCTAATGAGATTTTATTAATTTAAATGCAGTACATCTGCAAAACATTTCCTTCCTTGCATTCTCCTCTGATAGTCTTCCTTCCCACATGGACTTGATCCTTTTAAGTTAATTGTTCTGTATAGTACACTCTCCAAACAAAACACTTGACATAAATGTGAATCAAACTTTCCCCATTTATTTTTGTATATATTGTCCTGAAGCACAATATTACAGGCAAGGTTATGAAGACTATCAGTGCAATATTTAAGAATAGCCACATATTTTCATTTAGAGTAAGACTATGCTTTGTTGGAATCTTTTGAGTGTTTTTGTTTTGTTTTGTTTTTTTTATTATTAAGCTGTAGAAATGCCATTGCTTCTTAATTTGTGAAAGGAAGAAATTAATTTCCTGTCATTTTCAGTCACATGTTTTAAATTGTCAAAAGACTAAAGATGAATAAGAAGCAATGTTCTGTCCATTGCTTCTCGTTCAACCAATCACTATTTACTGATTTTGAGAGTATGACATATGATTGAGAAGCTCAGTTTACTTTGACGAAGTCTAACTTCAAATTTCCTATGTATCTTTTCATAGACAGCACAAAGATGTTTCTGTTTAAAAATTTTAAAAAATGTTTTCATCTCAGAGGATTCTTAAAATAGCACTGTTTTAAACATGAACAACCATGAAGAGAATGCTAATTTTCTACTATTAACCTTTAATTCTTTTCCCGTTTCAGCTCAGTTCACTTCATCGTGTGTCTTTTTCAAGCTACAGCGTCGTACACTTGTGATAGGTGAAATCTTGACTTTGCAGTGTTAGGTGAAAGAATATTTTTTGATGAAGGCGCCAGGAACACATTGCCAGCTCATGGTAGAGAAAGCAATAGAGCTGTCAGGAAGTCCAGAAATTATATTGTCTCTGCTAGAAAAACTGGAAAGAGATCATATTCACTTCCCCCCTGAGTTTTGCAGGTCATTTTGGATTTACAGTATGGCATTTTATTACAGTTTGAAAACTTTAGAAAACTAAGTTGTCTAGTTCTTTGTTATCCAATGTTATTCCAGGCAAACAGATATAATTAGATCAATATCTGTTTAACCAATTTTCAGATATTTTGCTAAGCTCTGATTGTGAAAAAAAAAAATGAACAGAGGACTAGTTGTCCTATTTTATATTTTAAAATTTAGGTGGATGTATTTCTCACATTAGAAGTAAGATAGTTTGTAAAATACCTTGAAGATGAAAGCGATCAATGCTTTTACAATGACAATAGTTTTATAATGATTCAGGTATTTCTCAGATTAACCAGAATAGGTGGATATATGCTACATAAAAATATTTTAAAGTAAGTTCACAGCAATGTGTTCTTAAATTTGCCATCTATTTTGTGTATTGAATGGATTAATTTTAATTACATGTATAAAATTTACCCTATGTTTTATGAATATTGTTTGTTTTCTATGTCTTCCAAAATATGTATAATATTTGGAGGAAGCAAATCCTGGAAGGAATTACAAAACAATTTGTGTCACAGAAGAGAATGTAAACACATTGTTCTCTCCCTGCTTGATTTTATGAGAGGCTATTAGGTACTTAATTAGCACGCCGTTTAAAAATAGGATTTTATTAATGCAATGTAGAGTATTGTTTTATAACATCTAGTGCTTCCCTTACATCTGTTACAATGTGGGCTGGGGTTATGGTTCAGTGGTGTAGTGCTTGCTTAGCAAGTATGACCTGAGTTCCATCCCCAGCCTCACAAAATTTAAAAAAATTGGAATGATACAATGATGTAGAGATTGAAATCTTTGTTGTCAGAGATAACAGAAAGAATTGAATGACAAACTTTGTATACATTTCTATTGCCAGCCATACTTTTACTACTGGAATTATCTGATGGACATATTAAAGGCTGAAATTTTGGGGTCAGTACTCTAAAATATGTTAACTGCTGACACTTTCTTGTTTACTCTGCAAACATACCCTGTTTGTGTCAAACACTACCTTCTGTTGAACCCTGGTAGTTCTCCTAAAAATCATAGAGTATACTAAGAATAAGTATGTCACAGGTATAATCACAAAAGTATGAGACTTGTTACAAAATATTCAGATTCTTAAGTTTTCATAATTTATGAAAAGTAAAAATGGTCCATTGTAATGAAAACTTAAAAATATATTACACGAAGTCTGTTTTAGATTTTACCTACATATTTGAAAGGCATTTTATCCTAATGTTCAATGTAAATCACACAGACATTGAGTATACTGTGGATGAATTGGATGAATCACTTGCTCCTTTAGTGACAATAGTTAATTGGAGCAAGCATGTGAAATATCACTGATTAACCATTTTTCCTAGCTTTACTAACCAGAGACACTAATTCTTCTACTACTAACTAAAATTTAATGAATATATACTAAGAGATACCTCTAATTTTTAATATTGGCTTAACTTTTCCATAAATGTTATTTTAGCCCAGTCTCAACTCTCACATATGTATGAATATATAAAATATACACACATATATTCTAACCTTTGTACGTTTATTACAATAGAATGAGAACAAACTTTAATTAAACTATTCTTGCTATAAATTCTGTATGTCACTTTTTATCAGAATTTTGGCAAGTTATCAAAATTTTCTGATCTCTAGTTTGTCTATCTATAAAATGAAGATAATGATGAATATTTTGCAGAATTGTTAAAAGTATTATGCCACATAATGTATATCACATGCCTACTAGACCTTGGCACATAAGATCATCTAAATAAATTCCTCTCTATCTTCTCTAACTAAGACATTTTTTGTTTTTTTTTTTTTTTTTTTTTTTTTTACCTTCAGTTGTAGGTTAATGCAATTTGAGCCACTCTGTTTCTATGAACAACAAGAACAACAACAATAGATAGTGACTGTGTCACTTGCACACCAGTTTCAACAAACTATGATCTTAATAAACTAAATAAAATGTATTAAATGAAAGTTTACCTTCTGATTCTGAAAAGAACACACATAAATTCAGTTGCATTGTTTCTTTTCTTTTTTTTTTTTTTCGCTTCCAACCTCTAACCATCAAGCAATTCTTGTTTGTATTTCTTTCCATTCTTCCCAAAGATAAAACTGAAATGCTAAATACATCACAGAGAAGCATTGTATTTAAAAAATAGTTTATGAGGAAGTAGGACCTGTGAAAAAGGTTGCCAATGAACAAAATAAATTTCCTGCTTAGCTGTATATTTTTTAAAAAGGTGTGGCTGCTGCATTTTTCTAAAGAGAGAGGATTTTTTTTCTTTAATACATAAAAATTACTCATAGTAAGCAGTGGGACATTAAGGGGAGGGCTAAGAGGAAGCCATCTGCCCTGGTACAGGCAATAAGGGAGTGATTGACAGAAAATTGATGAACAGTAATAACACTGGCTAAATATGATCTACCTTTTGTCACAACCACACTTTAATAATTATAAACAATATCAGTGATAAAATTCTTCTTTATTCTGGGCCGACTGTACCTACCATGCTACTTAGGTTAAAATTAGTTCTAATTCCATAATCTCAAAATATGGGTATGCAAAATGTTTTTATTACATATTTTTACAATGATGAGAGCAGTCAGAGCTCTAGAGTGCTAATGGAATGCAAGTTATGTGACCTTATACACAAATGTTACTTAGATCATATAAAGCATATGATACAGCGACAAATATTATACAGTCTTCAGTCCTTTAAAGAATCATGCATCATATACACTATATGGTAAGCTTAATTTGCCTTGGACATACATTTTAGGTCAATTTTTTACTAAAGTGGTTGTTCTTGACAGTATAGTAGGTGAAATGGTTCTATGCTTAACAAAATAACCTATGTTCTTCAATAGCAGCTGATTATATGAGTCAAGGAAGACTTCACATAATGTATTAGGAGAGGACTGGATTTTTTTCGTCCATTTAATAAGAGACACCATTTCAAATTCATATGCCATTTTATAGTAGTTGAAAAATGTGTAATAAATTCATGGATTAAATACCACTCCAACTAAGAATAATCAATCAAAAATGACAGCTGATTGATTTCTTTTGTAAATGAGAATATACTTATTGTTTAATTGATTTCAATATGCTCCAAAGGTGATTTGAAAGTCATATATTCAAAAGAATATTGCAGCTGTTTTAGTGAGAATTTTAGAAGTTCAAAAATGTGACTCATTGACTAATGTGAGATATTTTTTTCCCTGTCAGGAAAAGGAAATTTATGAGCTAGTCTCTTATTTTGAACTTATCATGAATACAGATAATAAGGAAAAAAATGTAAATTGTGAAGAGGTCTCGGTTTTTAATTTTATCATCAGTTTCTTCCCAGGTACTTTACAGTTTGAGTCAAATTATTTCTTTTGAGTGAAATATAGAATGTTTCTTATCTCATGAAGAAAAGTTATATGGAAATCTCCCTTGAGTCCTGTGATTTCAGAACTTAGGTACTATAACAGGCAAGAAACAGATGGCTCCACAATGCAGGAATATTTTAAAATAAACATTAATTCAAGTTAGAATAAAATTCTTATTAAGAATGCAGTTTTAATCATGTTAACTGTTGTTGACTTTGCTACATAAAATTATTTCATAGATTCTAGAAGGGGAAAAAACTAATTAGTATAGAATATGATGAATCTATGGCATTAAGTACATTATTTACAATAAAATCATCTCCCAGAAAAAATGAGCAGTATTTTGGTTTCATGAGACATGGTCTATAAATATTTTTAATTGCTTTCATGCTATCTGAGAAAACTTATTTTATATGTCCTTTTATTTTCTCCTTCTAAAATGTGTTTAGTTTATATGATAGTCTAATGTAAAAGAGTCCTCACTAAGGAATACTTTTTTTTTCTTTTAGATTAGTAATTGTAAGTGTTTAATTGACCATTTAAAAACAAACAAAAGTCATTTCTGTAGTGAACTAATCTAAGATATACCTGCAGATATATAGAGATAGTTGGGTATAACAATATAGCCATATATATATATATATATATATATATATATATATATATATATACACACACACACACATAGTTATATAATATAAATGTGTATTTGTGTGTCTATGTGTCCAGCTTTCAACATCTTCAAAGGCATATTTCCCTGATATGGTGATGATATAGACATCGTCTAAATGTTTCTCCTAAAGATTTATATGTTAGAAGCTTGTTCCAGTATGGAACAAAGAATGTTAGAAAATGGTGGGATATTAAGTGTTAGGGTGTAGTTGGAGGACATTATTAGATCATTAGGGGTGCTGCTCTTAGGATTAAGGTATTTATTTTTATTTTTTATTAATGTTTTATGTTTGCCAAGATTGATTTTCACAAGTGATTAAATTATGTTAGATCTTTTTAGCATAGAATAGCACAACAGAAATGCATTTTTCTTTTTTGTTGTTGTTGTTCTTTTTTCTTTTTTGCTATACTGGAGGTTGAACCCAGGGGCATTCTACCTCTGAGCTATGCCCCCCATCCTATTTTTTATTCTTTATTTTGAAACAGGGTCTCACTAAGTTGCAGAGGACCTCACTAAGTAGCTGAGACTGGCCATGAACCTGGATCCTCCAGTCTCAGCCCGCCAAGTACTGGGATTACAAGTGTGCACCACCATGCCCGGCTGCATTTTCCTTTTCCATAGGTCTTCTACCCTAGATCCAGCAGAAGTACTAGAGCTTGGCATCTTAGAATATGAGGTAAGGAATATGGACTATGGACTTAAAGAGACAAGGTTTGAAAAGCCAGCTTCTACATTTGCCTCTATATGTTCTTTAACAATGTTAAGTACTTGCCATGCACCTATTTTCCCAATGTTCAAAGTTGACTAATTATAGATTTTATGCTCAATTTTGTGAGGAATAAAAGAGTTATAATATATGGTGTGTTTGGTGTGTGGTTGATATTTCAATTTATATTATTTCCTTTGCCCTTCCTTCTACAGCATGAGATGATAATATAAAATTTTAAGTTCTGCAAAAAATGTATGAATTTATAATCTTGAAGCTCGTCATTCCTCTCTTGGTTCTATACTTATCTTGTCTCCACTTTTTACAACTTTATGTTGAATCTCTTGAATTTTCTCTACTACATGATAATTTTCTGAACTATGGCTATGAGCTAAGTCTTTGAGCTAAGCCTGAATCTTGTGTACTGATGCCTATAATCTGGACCCTAGGTGTCTATCAAGAGTCCACATAGTAAGAGATTAGTCCCCACTACAGTACTTTTGAGGAAGTGGTCGAGCCTTAAGGAGGTGTGGCCTAGTGAGAGGTCTTTAGGTTGTTGGGCATCCCTTCATAGGGAATAGAAGAACTACACACAGACTCTTCCTTTTCCTCTCTTTCACTGCTAGGCCATGGGGTGAACAGTTGATGTGCTACCTTGCCACAATCCTGAAAGCCATAAGGTAAATTTATCATGCACTGAAACCTCCAAACTATTGACCATATAAACTACAGTAGCTTTTCTATTAAAAAAATGCACAGGATTACTAAATTAAATAAATGCATATATATGAAGAGATTTAATCGTTCTACATGTATTTTCACAGTAAAAATTATACTTAATGTATCAAACTCACTTGCTCATGCCACCAAATATAAGCTGATGATATTTAGTATCTGTATATTTTACTTCATGATTTATATTTCCTTATATGTCTAATAAATTTACTGCTTATAATGATATTTATTTTTCCATCATTGCTCATAATTAGAAGTCAATAGACAAGTCTTACTTTTATTTAATAATAGCATTTTTCTTGTTTTTAAAAAAAGATACACACAAAACATCAAAGAAAAAATAGAGTAGAAATTAGAAAATCTAGATTTAAGTGTTTCTTCTCTTTCTTTGTAGCTATTTTTCCTTTATGCAACTCCAAGTAATAACAAGGATTATAGTCTTGTTCTTTAGTCTGGAGAATGGTCGCATTGTCAAAATTAGGTGTTCAGTTTTGAAGGAAGACACTGAAATAGGAAGGAATTTTCCACAGAATGAGGCAGGTTATTCTGAGAAAAAGCATATTTAGATGAACATGAGGTTTTATCCTGTGCTACATTAATTTGCTGTTTAATTTTAAAGCTATAATTAGTTAAGTACCTTACATAATTCATTTTAGGCAGATATTATGGAATGCTCTAGTTTATTCTAGTCTATATTCTTCCAAAGTTAAAGTTACATTTAGTTGTCATAAAAAGAAATAAACATTTGACTAATAGTTGAACATGAACCAACAAACAAACATACCCAGTAGTGTACAAAATCATTTCTCCAAATTGATAACGTCTGACCTTAAGAGTAGAGCAAGACCCTGTTTACGTATGTCAAATGATCGCTTGACAATGTATCTTTCTTTCTGACAGCTTAAACAATATGTCAGTAGATTTTCCAACAGAACACAGCAAGAATAAGTATTGATTGTAGCTTTTAAAATCAAAATACAACATGAAAATTGCTAATTTCAGTTTTATATATGATTTTCACTAAATTATCTGGTCTGATTCCATTTGAAGGAAGACACAGAAATAATGTACCATATGAATTGGGAGGGAATAAAAAAAATATCAGTCCATAACAAGCAACAACCTAATTATTTGCTCCACTATAATATTGCCATGTGTGTTAAAATGGGCTACAGTTAGTTGACACCTGAAGAGAGTCTGTTCTGATTTAGCTCAAATGATTGTAAAATTCTTACAAGTATTGATTAGAATAAGTCTGTCAACTTTTTTCTATTTCTCCAAATTTCTTACTTTTAGGTAATACAGTTCAAAATATCCTTCATAATTTACCATTCACCTCTTCAAACCTATGATGTCAGCCTAATTTATGATCCAGAATTTGGTTCAGGCCAAATTTAGCCATTCCAAATCCTTTTAGTAGTTTTTCAGGACTTATATTATTCTATTTTACTTTATCTGTGCTTAGTAAACCTTTATCTTTGATATATGGATTTTGTGTCATTTGAATCATGAAAATAAGCCTAACCTGGGTTCCATTTTAAGATTTTTTTTAAATCATTTAGTATTCTGTGCAATATAACATGGAAGTATATACAGCCAGAACACAAAATAGATATACATAAAGATAAATAATTTCATTCACTTTTAAAACATTGAATCAAGAATTTAGATTCTGTTGAAAATGAGACTATCATCAGATATTAATAATATATTATCACATGTGTCAAAAATCATCTGACAAAAATATGTGGTTTACTCCTTAAAATCAATTATTAATTCTAAATAAATAATTTTTAGATTTTATTGTTCTGCCTTAAAGCACTTAGAGCTCCAAACCTGCGAGTCCTGGGCAACAGACTCTATGTAAACCATTCTTACATCTGCTGCTAGGTTAACTGAACTTAGTTCACTCAAGTGTCTTATCAAAAAAGGGTTTTAAATTTGTTTTCACTTGGCCGAGTCTTTTGTAAACTCTCTTTTAACATTGTTTTGCCTGCTCAAACTTTTTCCATTTTGTAAAATATTAAAAGAAACCGACTAGAGTAGCTTATAACCCTTATAAGTAAGTGTACTTTCAGGTACTCAGAAAAAAAAACAAAACTGTTTGACAATATTCCGCATCTCAATGATAGTAAGTCACTTATCAAATAGCAAAACATTTTATGAAAGCTTGCCTGCTAGTTGTTTTAAGACAACATTGTAATGAATTACTAAATTGTAATTAAGCATTAAAGGGCATAGTCTGTTGAAATGAGAGAAGAAACTAGAAGGATAATTTGTGGAAAGTGAGTCACAGGTAGGGTATGTGATTTGACAAGGGTCAGACACTAAAACTAATAAATGGCACAATTGAAATTCAGTCCAAATTTAATTAGTCCCAAAGTACATATTATTTCACTGAAGCCTAGTTACAAAGATTTGGAATCTTACAACTGATAAAAAAAACAGATGTTCAAAAAATCAAATTTGAATTTTAGTAAACAGAAGGCATATATATATATATATATATATATATATATATGCCTACCAAGACATATATCTAACTATCAATTTAGAGGAAAGACAAACAATAGAAGAAGTTGGAAAATGATTCCACAATTAAGCAAACAATATTATGATAGTGATCAGGCTACTATAAAGAATAAGTCAGAAGGAACAGAAAGAGCAATGCAGGGTAAATTTTCAAATCAAAAGACCCTTAGAGGCACCTCAACTAATTGTATTGTATGGGCCATCTCGGAATAAATATTTTTTAAAGACAGAAAATCAGGGTCATTGGATACTTAACTTGATAGTTGATGGTATTAAGATGTGCTGATAATATTTTAAAGGTCCTAAAGTTAAGTTTATGTTTTAAGAAAATATATTTCTATATTTTAGGGATATTTACTGAAGTATTCACTGATAAATGATATGATGTTTAGATTTGTCCTTAAAATAATATGAATATCTCAGCAGGCAGCTAATTGTTGGGATCCCCATGATATCAAAAAGGTGATGAGTATATGAAATGATTTTACAAGATACTGTCAACTTATTTTTTGCATTTCAAATTCTTATAGTAAAATGTTAATGATACCTTAAAGTGCCTTCATTTGTTAAAGCATCAAAAGACTATTTTGTGTTTATTTCTAAAAAAGTATCTCAATATTATGATGCGACATGGGAGACATTATGTTTCTAGGCGACATCTACAATTTGTAAAAATAATACCATTATTGCTAAAGTTTCATTGTTTTTCTATCTACCACATCCCTTACCATTTTGTTCACATATAATCAAGTAAAAAGGCAATTTCCAATCCATTTTTAAACAATGAGAACATTTCCATTAATCGGGATTTTATATTGCAGACATGAAGTCACAGGATTTTTGGTGCGGTGGCGGTGTCAGATATTCTGTCTACATTTTCTATTATTAGAATAAATGTCAACACAGAGGAAAGGATGTTCATGCTGTCACAGGGAGTATACTTAGACTACATCTGAACATTATTTTTCAGGAAGAAGTGTTCAATGATTTGATCACTTGTCAGAAGCATCTCACTGAAAGATCTTGCAAAGCCTGTAGGTTTTTTCTGTTTTAATCTGGAAAACAATGAACAAAGGCCCCTATCTTTAGTATGGTTTACTGAAATCCAAGTATTTTGTAGAAATCTTTATGAATCAGGAACTATATAAAATTTGTTTTACATTTTTTTCACCTACATCACCCTTAATACTATTTTTAATTATTCTTGCTTTACTATGAGGACTAATCCAATTTGATCAGATGGGGGGACTTGGAGGGAGTTGTTAATAATTCTATCATAAGAACCTTTAGAAAAAAGTCTGAAACTAAGTTATATAGTAGACAGTGCTAATGAATATGTTGTGGGGAGTATTTTTAAGCAGATGGACCCACAGTGGTATATCTATAATTTCGCCTTAAATTGCCTTCTGTCATTGATTGAGCCATACTGAAGCTGAAAGTGAAGCTTCAAAAAGCACTGCCTCTAAAAAAGATGTCACAGTATGAGAACTGCTTCCACCTCACAGAAATGTTGGGTAAACAAATGAGATAATTGATGTGAAAGTCCCTTACGCACTTCAGGAGTAAGGTGCAAAAACAGTCCAATATATAGTATATATTATTCTGGCAGGTGCATAGAAAAAAATACATAAAGACTTATCGATAAATATGTTAATAAATATAAAAAGAAAATTTCATTTTAATATTCTATAAAGTTCACTGTTGTTTTATATACCTAAAAACTTCCATGTAAACATTGCACAATATGTTTTTGTACTGAGCATTTCATCTTTGTACATGCTATTCTTTTTAATGTGGTGGAGGAGAATCTATGCATGTTTTGTATAGAATGACATAATACCAGTTTTTGGCAAGGAGTGATTGGAGATCATGCTCCTCCTTTTTCAGTGTAATACCACTAAGGTCCAAATATATATATTCTCTTAACTGATACATAGCATTTGTATACATTTCCATATATTCTATTGGGCCAATTATGTGAAACTTTACAGAAATTCTTTTGAATAAAAGACATGAAAAGATGATCAGAATTCATATATTATTTTATAAGCAACAGATTGGGTCAATGGTTACATCTATAGCAAATTGTACTAATTTACCAATTAAAAAATATAATGAGGCATTCGGGCTCGGCGTAGTGACGCATGCTAGTAATCCCAGTACTTGGGAGGCTAAGACAGGAAGATCGAAGGTTTGCGGCCAGCCTCAGCTACTTAGTGAGTCTCTCTGCAACTTAGTGAGACTCTGTTTCTAAATAAAGAATAAAAATAAGGCTGAGAGTATAGCTCGAAGGTATAGAATGCCCCTGTGTTCAATCCTCGGTACCGCAAAAAATTAAAAATTAAAAATAAATAAAATGAGGCATTCAAGTAACCAAATTCTTACTTCAGTTCAAAACGGAGACCTAAAATATCTGCCTTTCACTTCCTAAATCTATCTTTCCAGTAACCTAGGTATTTTTTTTTTTTCTTGTTGGAAACCTCTAATTTCAAGTTAATTTGTGTCTTCATTATATCCCTCCACAAAATTATTTTTAAAAACATATGAAACTTTCTCATACTGTTAAATAAATTATTGACAAAAATTTTACTGGGATATTTGCATATAAAATGAATTAAAAATTTAAATTTGTTGTCTGGATCAATGGTTAGAAGTTCCTACTCTATGATTACAATTTAATATTTATATGGAAAGAAATGAGTTGAAAAATAGGGATAGAATTTAATACTTTTTCAGGATATCATTATCTTGGCCCTTAGATATAATTGTCAGAAAATTTCACTGCAAGGATTTGTAAAAGGTAAAGACTCAATGAGATCCCATTTAAAGGACAGGAAAATAAAAACAAGAAGATATATCATATGGAAATTTCCAAATGCCATTACTGAGCTTTTGTATGAGCTTCAAGACAGGTGCAACAATTTTAATTAAATTTTATTTTTAATAATGTAAAATGCTGTTGGATTACTCAATAGCATCTTAGAAATTTAGGAGACATTGTGTTATAGATTTTGGGCAGGTATTTTGAGCCTTTAATCCCATTTCCAGAAATCTAAGAAATTAAAAAATAATTTTCAAAAATATAAAGCAGAAAGCTAGGCACAATGGTATATGACTGTAATCCTAGTACTTGGGAGGCTAAGACAGGAAGACAGCAGGGTCAAGGCCAGCCTCCGCAACTTAAAGAGGCCCTGCTTCAAAAAACAAAATAAATAAATAGATGAAAATGAAAGGGTGTAGCTAGGAGGTAGAATGCCCCTGGATCCTAATACTCCTCCCACCCAAAAAGAAATTTAAGGTAGAAAAATGTTTACAGCCTTTCTCACTAAAACATTCTTTTGATATGTTTCACATAAGGACTCTGGCACATTATAGTATTCTCGTTAAGATTTATAAGTGAAACTTAAGGAAGGAGTAACTAACTACCTAGCTTCTTTTTCTGTTAACATTTTTGTCTTGATTTTTATTTTCCTACCTATGTGCTATTCTAAAGTATTTACTCTTGTGTATCTCTGTATAGGGAGTGGGAGTAAGGGGCACTTCCTACCTGCCTCTGCTCATTCTTATTTAAAAGACAGGAAAAAAATTTCTTAGCACTGAACTCAAAGTACAATGTCAGCCATACCAGTCTCTGTCACTTGTCTTTCAAACAGATTTTGCTATATTCAAACCTTAAAGCTTCACAAGTTCAATATACATACTCTAATGGCAAGAGTGACTTTTGCTTGGGGGCAGGGCGGGGGGGGGGGATTCAAGTTGAATTGGGATATTTATGAAAAGCAAGTTTGCATGTGCTAAACACCCACAGGGGGGAAAACAGAACAACAACAACAACAACCAAAAAAAAACAGACAACTTCAGAAGCTCTTTATACCAAAGCTGTTGGGGTTTTATTTATTCAATGAAATAAAACCAACCAAACCAAACCAAACAAAGTCATTATGTTAAAACTCAGAGCCAGATTTTGAAGCCTGCACAGCACCCAGGCCCAGAGAGCCAGGCAGTTGCTCTGTTCACTGTGCCAGAAGCAAGTGCTCTGTGGTCTGGGACTTGTTCAATTTGTGGAGGTGAAGAAATAGGTGGAAGTTTCCTCCTTTCTTTTGAGATTACAGCCCCCACACTTTCTATCAGCAATAATGGTGTATTATTGTTTTGTAACCCACTGATATTTGTAGCTATTTTATAGTAACTTGGTTTGAAATGCTATCATGTCATTACCTAATATAGTTAGCATTTTTATTTCGGCCATTTACTGATACAATCATTACCCTTGCTTCGTGCCACTTCTGTATAAATACAGACACCTTCATGATTTTTAAAGTATAAAATCAACATTCAAATAGGATTCTCTTTATTTAAATAGACTTATTAGAAATTTAAAGCAGATGAAGATGGTTTCAATGAAATGAATAAATAATTAAGGCAAATCTCTATACTTGTCAGAAACTCCATATTAAGAACCAGGTGAGGGGAGACAGTCTCCTGACAGAGCTGTCATTTTTTTTTTTTTTTTCTAGTTAAAGGTAATATTTTTTTTTTAAATCTTGATCTTCTTTTCAAGTTTACTTGATCAAACCAAAGTACCCCCCCTCCAAGAAAAGCTGCCAGATAACTTACATAGGTAATAATCAGAACCTTTAATCACACATAAAAAGGGCCATTCAGTTCTGTGTATTGCAAAAATCATCAGCTGGTTGGAAAGGCAGATTTTTGTACTTCAAGCAGTTCTAATCATTGATCAGGTTGTGAAATAAAATAACAGATTGCATTTTACAAACTGGTCACTAGCAATGCCTCGTCAGCAGACCCAGACAATAATCCCTGAGTGTTGTAGGACCGCAGCCGTTAATAACCTGGCTTGTTAGTTGAAAGCTGGCAAAGACTCAAGCATTTAAGAGGATTACTGCTATAAACCATATTAATTTTTTTTCTTAACATTCGAGTCCACGGTGATGAAGAGCTTCTGTAATAGAAATAGCGAAGTCTAATGCGCAACGGAAACCCATGCAGTCGCTCTTGGGTTAGTGACGGCTTTTACAAGAGGAAAATAAAAGTCAGGATTCCTCATACTAAATTGGAATGTTAATTTTTGATGAAATAATTTTAGTTGCAAATCCCGAAACATAAAATCAGATATTATTTTAGAGAAAGCTGCCCAAATGATTTATTTCTGTTAAGATATGTTTAAATAGGTTTTTTTTTTAAATTGGCCTCTCTCCTTACTATAGACAGAATTAGGCAGAAAGCACAATAAAATCAAAGCTGCCAACTTTTGACCTCAGAGAAATGTATCAATCTCATATCACATGCAACAGAACATGAGAGCTAAGAGTATAGATTCTGAGCTAGACTGCTCAGGTTTAAATACTTGGGTTATCTGTAAGGTCTTTATATAAACATATAGACCTGTATATCAAGATCTTTATATGTAAATCGTAGAATTTCTCTGTACCTCAATTTCCTCATCTGTACAATGGAGATAATAATAGAACCCAGCTCTTGGAATTGTTCTAAAGATTACATGACTTAACATATGAGTAGTTTATAAAATAGTGCTTGGCATAGGATAAATGCTATATAGACTATATAATATTTTAACAATATAGTGTAAATTAAAGAATTGTAAATCAAAGATGTAGTCAAATAAATAAGTTTTATGATGTGTTGACCTGCGTGGTAGAATATAAGTCTAAATTAGAAAATAGTTATTCCATGAAAAATATTCGAACAGCTGGTGTTTACAAATGTCATCGAAAATTTTTGAATAAATATATCCCTCTGAAAATTCTGTACTTACCAATAATTTCTATATAGAAACAGGAGAGGTATGCCAATTCCATTGGCCAGAATTTTTTAAAATGTATGTTTAGCTAATTTGAGAATTCTTAAGTGAACTCAATATTCTACCCAATATTAAGGCTATACAGAATAGAACATTACTATTTGAAAGCTCAAGCCCTTAAAGGTCAGAATCCCAGGGGTTCCTCAATATAAAACGCTTAAGAAACACACCAGCAACTTGTTAAACATGCAGTCTTGGAGTTTCTAACTCATGTGTTCTGATGATTGAATTCATGAATCTGCATTTTAACAAGAGTCCCAGAATATTTTGGAAGTTCTCTTGAGAACCCATTTTGAGAAATAATGTACTGTCTAGTACTGCTCCTACAGAAAGCACTAATAATTTGGCTAGTTTTATATCCAGCCTACAAATTGCCATGTAATTTAAATAATGTCAATTTAATAATATCAATTTAAATAATATTAAATGATATCAAATTGTTTCCTAACCCTTGGTTTCTTTTTCAAAATGTAGACTAAGCTGTTACTAATTAAAGAAAATACACACATTGTAACATGTTGATGTTTTCTGGTAATTTAGATTTCAACCATATTATTATTAAGCTTTTGGTGAAAGAGGAAAGAGCTGAGATTAAATGTTTTACTAAAGATATAATGAGAAAAGCCAGTATATTCCACCAAACTTAATGAAAATATTGATTCATATAAATCATGCTACCTTAGTCATTAGTTGTTAAATCTATTGTATAGTATTATAATAAGGAGATTATAATTAAGCACCTGGATAATAATTCAAATAATATTTCTTTTTTACTCAGAACTGGTATACTTTAATATAAAGTACTAGAAAGAGTTGAAGAAATGCTTAATGCTTCTGGTTACTCTACTATTCAATGAAATAAAATCAATAAGCTTTTAAAAGGGCCAGAAGATAAAGAATGAAAGAGGTCACATACAATAGAACGCATGATCTTATACTAAATTTTGTTCCTATTAAAATTTTTGCAAAAAATTATGCATAAATATTCTTAAGTTAATTTGTAATTAAGCTTTTTAATTATATTGTGCATTTTTTAAAGACAAACATTAATTAGTAAATACAAGAAAGACTACATTAGTGTATTTGGCAAATAGATACTGTAAAATAGGTGTCCTGGACTCTACATATCTAGATTACCTTACCCAATGATTTTACTAAAGTCATGCTAGCTTTTGGAAGTTATTTTCTAGATAATAAAATAAGTTATTTTTAAAGTCTTTTTCACATGTGTGATCCTTAATGTACAAATTATTTGTGTCAGTTTTCTTTGATCAATAGCATTTGATCCCCATGGAGACAACTTCTATGGTGAGGACCAGCCACTTCTCTATAGTTCCATTTTATGTCATGCTCAATGTAATCAGCTGGCCAAATTTCAAATAAAATCTGTTGACTTTTATTGAGTGTTCACTCTGCTTATATGTGCTCTGTAGCATTGCAGTTCATCTTTCCAACAACTT
>PVLC010033467.1:0-17482 GCA_004027655.1 Graphiurus murinus | reverse complement strand
AGATGAAAAAGGAGAAACCCTGGATAAGCAAAGAAGTTGACTTAACTGAAGGTGATGGACGGGGTGGGGCACCCTAATGCACATGATGTACTTTCACAAATATATCAAAGTCAATCACTAAACTGAACTTGGGAAGGAGGGAGGTTGAGGGAGTGGGCTGGGAATTGGAGAAGGGGTTAAATGTGAAATGTGTGCATATATGCCTTTATCAGCTTGTACCTAACAAAGATGTATGATTACAATGCATCAATTAATAAAAAATAATATAAAATAAAATAAAACATATCTCCTGATTAAACTAGCCTTATCCAGGATATTTTCTTCTTTGATAATCTCAAATTCAGCTGATTTGGGGCCTCAATAATATTTGCAAAGTCCCTCATCTTGTCATACTCTGTGGACTAGATTCAAGTCACAGGGCTTGCCTTTACTTGGGGTGGAATTATATAAGTGTGAGTCTCATATGGATTCACCTTGGGGTATTTCTTCCACAAAAGGGTATGTATATGGGTGTGATAAAGCAAAGAGAGATAGGCGAGCTAAATTTTTACCCTCCAAAGTGACAAGTCAATACTGATAATCTTAAAATAGAAAAATCAGCAAGGTGTGATATGTGCATTTTATTAACAGTTATAGAGACAAATTCAAGATAATCTGCTAAAATGGGGAAAGTGGTTTATTTGAAAAGAAGTCTATGGGGGGCAGCAATAATTATTTTCAAGGAAGCTTTGTATAATCACGTGATTCATTTAAAGTAGGCAATAACACAAATTTGATAACAATGAAAACACTAGGAGAATACAGTGAGAGATTTCAAGGATTCTAGAAAGAGCCAATTTCTTAGGGGGAAAAAATCTGCAAGTTATAGACAGAACAAATAAAAATAAATGATCAAAAAGAGATTTCAATGGACCCAAAAGTATAGAGGTTTCTCATATGGATTAAGGTAAAAATTATGAAAAATGCTTGACACATAAAAGTAGACATTTATAAAATCAAGACTAAAGAAAAATAAAACCCTAAAGTTATCACACATAAAATGCAGATTATCTATGAAAAATGGCAAATGGAGTTGGAACAGATCTCTTAATAAAACAAAGGTCAAGAGAAAATGGAGAGCCATGTTAAATGTGTCTAAAAACTTCTAGTCTATCATTTTATACTTGTATATAATGGGGTTTAAGAATTAGGTTAAATGATTTCTAGATATATGAAGGTTAAGAGTTTACTGCTCAGATTTTTCCCTCGCAGAAAGAATGGACACAGAGACAGTGTGGGATATCAAATGCAGCTATGGACATGGAAATTAATTTTTAAAATATCAATATTATCAATTGCAATTCACTACAAAGAGTAGAGACCCAATATTATTAATGACTAAATAGACTCATAACACAATAAAATATCACGTTAAACTTTTTGGACAGGACTCAGTAAAAAAGAGAAGAAAACAAAACCTGACAGCACACAGAGAAACAGAAACTCTCCTTAATGCTGAATTGGATTACAAAGCAGTGACCTTATTTGAAAAAGTTGAAAATCTGTATATACTCCCACTGTATAACCCTAAGAAAAATTAGACTTATAGAGTCTCATACAGGAATATTAATTGCAGTATTGTTTATAATAGCACAAAACTGAAAGCAATCTCTATGTCAGACAGCAAGAGAACAAATGAATTAAGAAGGTTAATACAATAAAGTATTGTGCAGAATTGAAAATGAATGAATGTTTGCTGTACATTATCACCATAAAAATCACACAGGCATAATTTTCAGTGAAAAATATGGCTGTCAGACATGCATAAACTAAAATACCACTTATATAAAGGTGTAAAAAATAAAATACTTCATGGCATTTATAAAATTAGTATATGTAACAAACATATAAAAGATGCATGAGAATGGTAAATATAAAAATCAAATTAATTAATATTCATAAAGAATAAGAGGATGAGATGTTATTGAGTGGACATATCCAGTGGGGTTCAACTCAATCCATGTAAAAAATGGGTTAGGATTTGCTTAAAGTGAGTTAAGGCCAAGAGAAAATCAATGATTACAAACAAACAACAACAAAAGCCAAATATCAATAAAAGTGTCAATAAAAAGAAAATAGAAGGGCTCCTTAAAATACAGTTGCTATTTAAAACTTATTTTCATCATAACAATAATCAATGTGAATTAAATTGCTACCTCTCACCCTTCACAAGAATTAATTCAAGATGGCCAAAGACCTGGAAATTAGATCAGAGACTTTGAAATTTCTAGAGGCAGCCATAAGGTCCAACACTCCAAATTATAGGCACTGGTAGAAACTTCTTTAATAAGATACCCAAAGCTCAGGAAATTAAAACAAGATTTAACAAATGGAATGGTATTAAACTAAAAAAGTTTCTGTTTATCAAAGGCTACCAACAAGAGTCTAAAGAGAAAGCTTACAGAAGGGGAAATCTTTGCCAGCTATTGCTCTGATGGAGGACTAATACCCAGACTGCAAAGCCTTTAAGACTTAACACTAAAAAAACTAATAACCTGATCAAGAAACGGGCAATTAAACTAAATAGGCACTTCACAAAAGAAGAAATACAAATGGCCAATAAATATATTAAAAAAATTCAACATCATTAGCAATAAGGGACATTTAAATCAAAACTACACTGAAATTCCATCTAACCCAAATGAGAATAACAATAATCAAGAAATCAAACAAAAATAAATGCTGGTGAGGATGTGGGGAAATAGAAACTCTTCTCCATTGTTGGTGGAAATGCAAATAGTGCAGCTGTGATGGAGATCAGTGTGGAGATTCCTCAGAAAACGGAATGGATCCATCAAAAGATCCAGGTATACCACTTTTAAGTATCTTTCCAAAGGGACTGAAATCAGAATATTATAGTAATACATGCATATCCATATTTGTAGCAGCACAATTCACAATAGGAACCTATCTACCCAGGTGTCCAACAACAGATGAATGGATTACAAAATTATGGGATATATATGCAATATGAATTCTACTCAGTAATAAAGAAGAACAAAATTATGTCTTTTGCAGAAAAATGGAGAATATTATGTTAAGTGACTTTAGTCACAGAATATGAATCTAGGGAGTAATTGAGATACAAGAGCAACTTCAAATAATGGAGAAGAAACCCCAGTGAAGTGAGGGAGATAGTGTAGGGAAGGGTAGAAGGAGAGGGAGAATCAATGAAAAAATACTTCCATTGAGATTATGTACATATGTGAGAATACCAATGCCAATTTCAATCATATATGGTGAAGGGTGGGGGGAGTGGAGAAGGAGCTGGGGGAAAGTTCACCAAGTCTTTTTTTCTGCATGTATGTCACTATTACTATAATTGGCATTATGATGTTACACTGTAATGCACCAATAAAAGTATAAAAACCCCAACATGTTAGCATCATCCACTATGAGGACAGTTTCAGTCAAACTAGTCTTCTTGAACTGGAGATATTGCCTCTTCTTCCATCTCCTTGAGATCCCCTCCCACTGTTCACCTCATGTACTTGTCCATGGTAGCTGCAGTGCAGACTCAGGAAACATTCTGATTAAAGATTTCAGGTGAATCTGGTCAGTTTTTATTTTTTAAGGTTTTTCAGATTTCTGTTGATCAGTTGTTTACATAAAAAGTATGGAACAGTTAATGTGATCAAATATTTCAGGCACAATAATTGTCCCCACCTTCCCTTTGCCAGTGTTAGTGTGTGGCTTACATTTTATGATTGCATGGAAGGAAAGAGTTTGCTTAGAAATTTCTGTGTTCTTTCAGGGTGTATCTAATTTTGTCCCTGATTTCTCTGGTATCACTTCTTGAACCCAGAGTCATTCTACCTCTGAGTTATAGTATCTGCCCTATTGTATTTTGAAACAGGGTCTCACTAAGTTGCTGAGGGTCTAGGTAAATTGCAGAGGCTGTCTTTGAACCTGTGAACCTGTGGTCCTCCTATCTCAGCCTCCCAAGTTCTGGGATTATAGGTGTACACCACCAAGCCTGGCTTCACTTAATATTTCCTGTTTGGATTATTTTCTATTTCATAAGTATAAGTCTTTTCTATTTCTCCACTTTCAGGGTTTAAGGAGCTCTATTTAGAGATCAAAGAGGTGGATTACAATGATTAGGAGAGAAGATATTAAATCAATAATTAATAAAAGTTGATTTGAAATAAAAATAAATATAAGCACCATTACTTTTAAGAGTCTGTGTCTGATTACTTGATAAAGGAGTATTAGCTCATTTGCTTTTTTTTCTATAGAGGTTGGAATTCTCCTTTAAATTATACTGTTGTAGTGATTGGCAAATATGTTTAAAGTCTGGGTTTACTTTCAGCATCTAATTTAAGCACATTTTATCTTTAATTATAGTTACATTTTAAAACTGAGATACATTTTCAGAATGAGATATTATATGCTAAGATATTTTACTTTTCTACTCTGAAATTCAGGACATCTAATCTAATCTTTCTCTATATTTTTTTTCTTTTAAAATTGTGCAGATGGGAGAAGTAAATAAAGGATTTTACTTTAGCCTAAACCATGTTTAGGTGATCATCATTCTTATTTGTATTTCTAAATTGAAATTACTTGAGTTTATTTAGGCAGAATGTATAATATAGCCTCTTAAGATAAACAAATGCCATGATCATGTTCCACCCATGGAGGGAAATTCGTTTGCTAAATAGAGACAGATCAACGTGCCAGGCAGAGTAACTTGTTTTTGACTTTGCTGCTGATAGAGTGTAAGTCCCTAGAGTGTATGATAATATTTGAAGTGATAGAACACAGTTTCTCCATTAATTCTCCTTTATATCACCACCCACATCAGATCTGCTCTTTGGCAGTTTACTGTGTGCTGTATGTGCTGAATTTAAATAGCTAAGGGCCTGCTCTCCTTCCAGAAGACATTACAGTTCTCACTACTTACTAATTGAAATTGTACGGTGAAGGGCAACTTTCCTTCTCTTGCTATTTTGTATTTAAATATCTGATGGTTCACAGACAGCAAGGTAGAGGGAAGGAGTTGTACAACAAATTAAAAAACGGAGCAACCTGTAGCATGTGCAGAATTTATTCAATCCATTAAATTTTTTCTCACATCTTTGTAAATACTCCCTTTACCTTGTGCCAGCACGGAGGTAGACACTGGGAAAATAGCCAGGAAACAAAGAAGAAGGCGATCCTCATCTTCATGAAATGTACAGTACACTAAGCAGCAAATCAAATAGATGTGTGAGTTATATGATATACAATACAGAACACAGTAGAAGGCAGAGCTAGAATATGAAGTGGGATTTTTCTCTGGAGAAAAAGGAGTCAGGTTGTGATGTGATGGCAGGTGTAATGCTAGACAGCCAGGTGGCCAGGAAAGGCCCTGGCAGAGGGGGTGTCCTGTGCGTGAAACCTGAAGCCAACCACAAGGAATATTTGGGGACAACTGTGAGCAGAAGAAAGGAAAACTACAGAGATCTCCAAACAGGATTGTGCCTGCGGGAGCTCAAGGAAAGTGTGTAAGGATGGAGAACGAGAGGAGACAAGGTCAGCGGAGCCCAGACATGGAGTGGCACCTTCTAGGCCATTTAAAGACCTAGGCTTTGATAGTGAGAGACATAGAAAATCACCGGGAGCTTTTGGGCTGTCTCCTGACCTGGTCTGTCTTATGTTATAACATAACAGCTCTGGCTGTGTGTTAAAAATAGATTTCTCAAAAGAACAAGGGCAGGAGTGAGGCCAAAGAGCAGTGGCGGTCGCTTGCCGCCCTTCTCCCTGCTCTGTGCTCCAGAGACTGGCCTGTATGAAATATATTAGCTATGAACTGGCTTCTCTGAACTCTGGCTTGCATTAGATTCAGCTAATGAGAGGCTCTCACAGGGGAGGTTGGGAGAAGAGTAAAATTTATGCTTCCATGTCCCTCTTCTCCTGCCCTTTCATGTCCCCATTGGCTGGCTGTGTCCACCCACCAGGGCCATGGTTCCTGCCTGCAGTCCTCTTATGACTCTGTGGGTTGAAGGATGGTGATGTTGCTAGCGCTAGTGCTAGGGTATCATACCATACTCTACTGATTTTCTAATCTCTGCTTCCTATCTATTTTCTGCTTGGAATTGTCTGATGCATTAGATAAGAGGCCATTCAGCATTCTAGAGAGAGAGATGAGGGGTGAGAAGTGGGTGAATTATGGACCTGTTTGGAAGTTAGAACCTACTAAATTTACTAATGAATGAAATATAGAGTGAGATAAAAACATACAAATGTTGACTAGATTTTTGGTCTATAAAACTCTAATAAAAGCCAGGCGTGGTGGTGCATGCTTGTGATCCCAGTACTTGGGAGGCTGAGACCAGAGGATCCGGGTTCGCAGCCAGCCTCAGCTACTTATTGAGGCTCCCTGCAACTTAGTGAGACCTTGTTTCAAAATAAAGAATTAAAAATAGGGCTGGATATGGAGCTTGGAAGTAGAATGCCCCTGGATTCAATCCCCAGTACCACAAAACAAAACAAAAACTTGAATAAAGGAGTTGACCTTTGGATATAGACTCTTGAAGTCCACAGAGGCTGAGCTAAAATGTAGCACTGGATGTCATTTGTGTAGAGATGGTATGTAAACCTTGATAGAGGATATGATCCTGGAGTGACTGAACACATACAGAAAAAAGAAGAGATTCAAAGATGAAACCCTGATATGAATGAATGTTTAAAGGTTAAGTAGATAAAAACAAACCCAAAAAAGAAAGTAAGAAGGAACTGCCCAAGAGGTAAAAGAATTCCAGGAGACTGTGATATTCTGGAAGATCATGAAGAAATTAAAAGCATGAGAATGAATAGGCTGCTGTGTAAGGTTCTGAGAAACTAATGTTGGCTTTCAGTGTAAAATCACATACAAAATTTATAATTTTGATTTGTGAGTTTAAAATATCTCAAAGAGGTAAATAAATAAATATTACAAATTATACTGACATTTTATTTGTATGTATTTCAGCTGTCCTCCATCACCTGAAACTCACTGTGGCAATCTCACAAGACAGTTTTTGTTAAGAACCCCACACACTTATCTTCACAGTTGAACAATAAAATATGTACAATATCATGAACAATATCATCTACACTGTTTCTTCCAAGAATGCAAGTGTCAGGAAGGAAAGCTAAAATTTACCCCAAGAAATAGAAGTTTCTGTATCAGGGGAAACATAGAGGAAGGAAACCAACTCAGAGACTCCTAAGATTAAATTCTTAAATTTAATGATTTAATGGGAGTGTACCACTGACTCTTAGCCCATCCCAAACAACTAAAATGTGAAGAGCAAAAAAAGCATATGAAGCCCACATGAGTTTAAGAAACATATTTCCACCATGTACAATTAATTTAAAGAAGACTGTTGGGTAAAGAGAGCAACTGCAGATTATTTTTCATGAATTTAAAATTCTTAACTCTACATGTCATTAAAGTAATTGTTTAAAAATAACTAGAGGAGTTGGGGGTATATCTGAGTGGTAGAGCACTTGCCTAGCATGTGAGACTCGGGGTTCAATCCTCAACACCAAGGGCGAGGTCGGGGGGGGGCAAAACCAAACCACCCAAACACATATACAAATTGGCAATCAATTTACTTAACTAAAAATATTCAACAACTAATCTTTTGAGACAAATTTTTTGGCTTGTTGGAAAGCTCACTTCTTATGAAATATGCACTAATCATTACAAAAAAGCTCATGTATGCCACATTTTATAATGAAATTATTTTGCAAAATGAGCTATTTCTATGTAAATAATTGGGTTTAAATCCTAATTCGGTATTGTGTTAGTGAAGCTTCTTCCTTAGAAACTTGAGTTAGAAAGCTAACAGGAATTAAATAATGTATGAAAAGAAAATTATATTTATTATATGACACTAGCTTTAATAATCTACACATGTAAATGCCAAGATAAATAATAAAAATCAGTATTTATAATCACATATGAAAGATTTGATTTGTTCATAACAGTGTTATGGATGCAATTGCCTAGGGCCAATACTTTTAATTTAATTATACCATGAAATTTTAGAGAACTGAGATTTTTCTGATTATTTTCTTTTTGATACTATCTTTGTATGTTATGCTCCAATATGGTAACTATTTCTCCATAGAATCATACTTTTCATGAGCGCACTAAAGGCTGAGAAATATCTGTCAGCACACTGACTACAAATACAGTAAGAAAAAGTGATTTTTCTTTCTTCTTTGTCTTATCATTTTCCTCATTTATCCTTAAGTATAAAAATCATGTCGTAATAGAAGTAATAGAAAGCTTCATTGTGCAAATTAACCATCCTTCTCCACTCTTAATTCTGTAATGCAAAGGCAATCACTTTTAAACTTTTCTATTTTTAATTTTTAAAGAGTTTACTTCCTGTGAAAACAAATGATAAAATGAATTCTGTTTGTGTGTTGCTTTATTTCTTTGTATTTTTTATTTGTTGGTTATAAAGTGAATTCTACTATAAAAAGCAGTTTAACTATATTGTTTGACATTTCAGGGTAGTTCAGTGAAAGAATCAAAACTATTCATTAAAATAGAAAGAAATGAGAGATTATATAAATGAGACAAATCCTCACATAATTATAGCAATGGAGACTATTTAAATTTGATACATGGAGAAATAGCTGCAATTCACCATATTTCACAATATGAAATAAAACTTTACACAGCCAAGTAAAATATTTAAAAACTGGAAGTTAAGTTTAAAAGTCATTCGGGAGGCTGAGACTGGAGGATCCAGGTTCGAGGCCAGCCTCAGCTACCTAGTGAGGCCCTCCGCAACTTAGTGAGACTCGGTTTCAAAATAAAGAATAAAAAATAGGGCTGGGGGTGTAGCTCGGAGGTAGAATGCCCCTGAGTTCAATCCCCAGTACCGGAAAAAAAAAAAAAAAAAAAGTCATTGCCTTTGGTGGGTAAGTGGAGAACGATGGGTAAAGAAATGCAAACAATGGTTAATTTTCATCATGAAACCCCTGTATTACTGGACAACTTTCTACCTAGGGAAAAATTGAAGAAAAATAAAGCTGAAAGAGAAGGATCAATTTTCTTTGCTTGTGTTACTAGTTAACATATGGATATTTTTACATTGTGATGCATATAGCTTTAAAGTCTCTGGAATAAGAACTAAAGAATAGATTTAATTTATTATAAAATAAAATTATACAGAGTCTTTTGGCACTTTTTTTTTCATTAACTAAAAATCAGCTTCAATATAAATGCTTCAGTATTGCCTTTAAAATAAGTATGACTACAATGTATGCTGGTAATTAAAGACTGCTTGAGCAACATTTAGACACAAAATAAACAGCTGCTTTGCTAGAAGTAAATAGCAAGCCATGTGCTCATGGTGACTTTATCTGAGTAGTGAATGCTGCTAAGGCTGGGTGCAGAATTTGCAGGAACAGACTTGCAGGAGCTACCAAAAGGCAACCATTAACGGTGCATGATTAGATCAGCATTTTGAAACTTCCAAAGATTCGTTTAAATTTCATGCATGAGTGTCGTGTGATTTAGGCCTATAATCAATATTAAAATTCATAAGCCCTGCCCTAGTAGGTAATTTCTCTGCATATGCCTATTTGTACAGTACATTTTTTTCACAATAATAAATGTTGGGATAAATGGGGGGAAATGCAAATGGGAGGCCCTTATATTAATAGGTCTTAAGAACTTCAAAATCTTTCCTAATTCTGAGATTTTCAGTGTGTGTGTGTGTTTCAGAACAGAGGAGTTAAAATTAGAAAACTACACAAAATACTTATTGTAATGTAAAAAGGGTCCTACAGTTTGGATCTGAAATGTCTTCCAAAGGCCCATGTGTTGAGGACTTGGTTCCTAGCTCTGTGGTGATATGGGGAGGTGGAAGACCTGTAGAAGGTACAGGTGGTGGGGTCTAGTGGAAGGAAGTTAGGTCAGTAGAAGTATGACGTTGAAAGGGATATTGAGACTCCTGCCCCTCTTCTTTTGTGCTTCCTACTTGCCATGAGGTGAGTAGCCTCCTCCACCATGTGCTCCAAGCCATGGTGTACTGTGCCACCACAGGCCCAGCAGCAGTCAGACCAATCAGCCATACACTGAAACCTTCAAATTGTGATCCAAAATGAACCTTCCCTCTTTTTAAGTTGATTATTTCAGGTATTTTGCCACAGTAATGGAAATCGAACACAGAACATTGCTGTCAGGAAGTGGGGTACAGTAATGGAAAGTCGACTAATACAAAAGAATATATTTGAATGTTACACACTTACACATTGAATTCAGTCCAAGATTCAAGTGTAATTTAGAACTACTGTCAAAGAATCAATCATAGTACATTATAAAATTTGCTAAAATAACTTACTTTTATTTACTTAAAGGGCAGAGTAAAGTGATAACAATGAGGTCGTAACTGAGATTCTAGAAATCACAATGCTGTAACCTATGTGGGAGAAATATTATAACAAAAGATAATAAAAATAAAAATAATTATAGTAAGGGAATGTTAATGCTATATGCTGATTCTGGCTAGATAAGAATCTCTAAATATGTGCTAAAGATGAAAATATTCCTCTGAATTAAATTTGTATATTTATGCCACTAAAGCATCACTTTATTTTATTTTAGAAATTATGAAGAAATAAATACATGAATGCTAAACATATATCCAATGTAATTTGAAAAATTTATTTGGTTGATAACTGTATTTCTTTTTCAGAAACACAGCTCTTTTCTCAATTCTTATAGTATGTCCTTACAAATTCATAAAATTAAGACGTCTTTTATTTTTGGTGCATTGTAATCATACATTGTATTGAAATTCAGAGTGATAGAGGCATACACGCACACAGCACTCACTGAGCCCTCCCCCAGTTCCCACTCTATTTCTCCTCTGCTCTCCTTTCCTTGCTCATCATGGGGATTGGCTTCAATAAGTTTGTGTTCATGCATCATGTCCATTGAGATGCTTTTCTTTTCTCCTCTACCATCTCCCTCAGTTAGGTCTCCTTCACTCAACTAATATTTCTCTTCCTTTGTCTAGAGTCCCTCCTATGTCCCAATTTTTCCCTAGCTTCTACATATTAGGTAGACCATCTGACTTTTCACTTTGTGTGACTAATTTCATTTAGCATAGTGTTCTCTAGTTTCATCCATTTCCCTGTAAATGACATAATTTTGTTCTTCTTTATGGCTGAGTAAAATTCCACTGTGTACATATCCCATAGTTTGTAATCCATTCATCTGTTGATGGACATCTTGGCTGGTTACATAGTTGGCAATTGGGAATTGTGCAGCTATAAACATAAATATGCATACCTTATTCTGTAGTTTGGCTTCCATTCTTTTGAGTAGATACCCAGGAGTGGTATAGCTGGGTCATATGATAGGTTAATTCTCATTCTTCTGGTGGATTCTCCACACTGTTTTCCAAAGTGATTGCACTAATTTGCAATCCCGCCAACAGTGTATCAAAGTTCTTACTTCTCTACATCCTTGCCAGTATTTGTTATTGTTTGTGTTTTTAATGATTGTCATTCTAACTGGGATTATGTGAAATCTCAGGGTAGTTTTGATTTGCATCTTTCTGATTGCTAATGATGTTAAACATTTTTTTCACACGTTTATTGACCATTAATATTTCTTTTTTTTGTGAAGTGTTTATTTAGTTCACTTGCCCATTTTTTGATTGGGTTGTTTTTTTGGCAATAAGTTTTTTGAGTTCTCTGTATATTCTGGATATTAGTCCTCTATCAGAGGAATAATTGGCAAAAATCTTTTCCCATTCTGTAGGCTATTTCTTGAGGGTCTTGATAGTTTTCTTTGCTGCAGAGAAATTCTTCAGTTTAATGCAATTGCATGTATTGATCCTCATTTTAATTTCTTGTGCCTTTGGGTCTTGTTGAGGAAGTTTTTACCCATGCCTATATGTTGGAGCGTTGGTCCTATGCCCTCTTCAAGTACCTGCAAAGTCTCTGGACTAGTTTCCAGGTCTTTGATCCATCTTGAATTGACTTTTATGCAGGGTGAGAAAGTGGGGTTTATTTCCATTTTTCTGCATATGGATAACCAGTTTTGCCAACACCATTTGTTGAAGAGGCTATCTTTTTTCCAGCGTATATTTTTGACCCCTTTGTCAAAAATCAATTGGCTGTAAGTGTATGGATTTGTTTCTGAGTCTTCTATTCTGCTCCATTGGTCTAATGTGTCTGTTTTTGTGCCAATACCATGCTGTTTTTATTGCTATGGCTCTATAGTATAATTTGAAGTCAGGTAATGTGATGCTTTCTGCATGATTCTCATTGCTAAAAACTACTTTGGCTATTCTGAGTTTTCTGTTGTTCCAAATGAATTTAAGGACTGATTTTTCTATGTCTGTGAAGAATGACCTTGGCATTTTAATAGGTATTACATTGAATCTGTAGATCACTTTTGAAAGAATGGCCATTTTGGTGATATGTATTCTGCCTATTCAAGAGCATGGGAAGTCCTTCTAACTTTCTAAGATCATCTTTAATTTCTTTTTTCAATGTTTTATAAATTTCCTTGTAGAGGTCTTTTACCTCATTGGCTAGGTTTATTCCCAAGAATTTTATTTTGGGGGGGATATTGTGAGTGGAAATGTTTTCCGAATTTCTTTTTCAGTGGATTTATGGTTGCATATAGAAAAGTTTCTATTATTAAAAGTAGGGGAAAATCTTGGTAATTTTCTCATGCAAAGAATTGCATTTCCAAAATGAATCCTATAATCTAATGATATGCAATGCTTGATAATAAATACCTCTGGTAAAAGAAGAGTGTGTTTCAAGTTCTTCAAATAATTTTCATTTAATAAAATTTTATATTGTGTATTTTAACTAAAGAAAAAATTCATAAAAAAATTATTGCACATTAGACTATACTCTACACCAAGACACCTTTCTTCTATGATGCAGTGTGTACTTTAATGAAAAGGAAGTTCAGCCGGGCATGGTGGCACACGCTTGTAATGCCAGTATTTGGGAAGCTGAGACCGGAGGATCCAGGTTTGTGGCCAGCCTCAGCTACCTAGTGAGGTACTCTGCAAAATAGTGAGACCCAGTTTCAACATAAAAAAAATAAATAAATAAAAAATAGGGCTGGGGGTATAGCTTGAAAGTAGAATGCCGCTGAGTTCAATCCCCAGTACCGCAGGGGAAAAAAAAAAAGAAAAGGAAGTTCATAATAAGAATGGCCACATTTCTGATGTAGCTGAAAAGCTAATAACATAGTATAGATTATAATGTTACAGAAAAATTAGAGTTAAAAGATGTTTTAGGATTCAGAGGAAGGTGGCAAAGGAGTAAGGACCGTTAGACAAGCCTGTCTCTAACTCATCTGAGTTGAGCTCTTAACTGAGCAGCATTCTACATCCCATATTACTTTCATGAGAAGTGGGAACTAAAGAGAGAGAAACTCCCCTACTTTTAATAATAGAAAATTTTGAACACACAAAAGCAAACAAAATGGTGTCTATATCACTCAGCTTAAAATATATCTAATAATTTCATCAATCTTGTTTTGTCTATATCCTCATCTCTACTGGATTATTTAGAGTTTTTGAGTTTTTAAGATAAAATATGCATACATTGAAATACACAAATATAGCCAGGCATGGTGGTGCACAATTGAAATCCCAGTACTTGAGAGGCTGAGACCGGAGTATCTGGGTTCTGGGCCAGACTCAGTTACTTAGTGATGCCCTTTGCAACTTAGTGAGACCCTGTTTCAAAATAAAGAATAAAAAGTAGGGCTGGGGGTGTAGCTTGGAGGTAGAATGCCCCTAAATTCAATCCCCAGTACTGCAAAAAAAATACACAAATATAATCCATACCTTATCAAAGTATAAAATATGGCCACCCTAGAAGCGTTCTTATGTCCCATTCCATTCAGTCACTCCCCTTGCCCTCATTAACTGGACCAACCACTTTTTTCTTTCTACCTATAATTCCTTTTGCCTGTTGTAGAACTGAGGTAGGATAGGAGAAATAAAAGTAATAGATAGAAAGGAGACAAACAGGGAAGAAAAGGGAGATTGTAGTTTTAAATCTAAAACCTCCACAATAGCCCTCACCTTCACCCAGAAGGCCTATTTTCCTAAATTCTTAAAAGGTCCAGTAAATAAAAGGTCCAGTAAATATTAGATCAATATATGTCTAGTTAATTGTTAGAATTAAAGATTGTAGAAAATGGCTATATCTATAATTGGGAAGTGAACAATATTATCATTTACTCTGGTGTTTTAATTACATAATTTATTTTAGACTGATAAGAGAAGTCTAGGCCTAAATTCTTAAAGGTCCAGTAAATCAAGGGAGGCAAGCTCACCCCCCTCCCATGTTCACTCCTCACAAAAGCCCCCTATAAAAGTTCTGCACTCCTGAAGGGAGCTTCTTGTGGGGTGGCCCACATTCTCTCTTGAACATGTATGTCCTACTTTTCTAAATAAAACTCTGTCCTATGTCTCTGACTGGCATGTGATGAAATTCTTTTCTATTATGCAAGCTTCGGACCCTGAAGATCCTGAGTTGAGGAATTGAGTCTTCTCTCATGACACCAACAGAAATGTATAAATGTCCCATTGGCTACACATCAGTCTCCTTGCCAATATTTAGTGCTGGCAAGGTCTCACCTTTTAGCCATTCTAGTGGGTGTACATTGGCATCCCAAGGTTTTAATTTGCATTTCCCTCCTAACAAAGGATGTTGAGCTTTTTTGTGACTAATTGTCTGGATATCTTCATATGCAATTATCCATTTAGTGTCTTTCTCATTTTTAAAATGGGAATACTGGTGCTATTTATTTAGAGGAGTTATTTATACCTTTAGAGAAGTCTTTTGTCAGAGCCATGTTTCATAAACATTTTTTCCTAATCTATTGCTTGCCTTTTATTTATAAGCTATCTTCTAATGAAAATAAAATTTTAGTGTTAATGAGAATAGTAGCTTTTAAAATTGTTTTATAATTTTTGTTTCCTTTCTCCTAAGAAGTCCTTTCTTTCCTAGTCATTGTAAAGGTATTCTCCTATGACTTCTTTTAAAGTCTTCATAGTTTAAGCTCTTGTGTTCAGGTCTAGGATTCTTCTTATAATAATTATTATGTAAGGAATGAGACCTAGGTTGAATTTTAATTTTTCCACATAGATATTCATTTGTCCTTCACCTTTTCTGTAAAATTTCCTTTCCCCACTTACTTTCCTTAGTGCGTTTGTTGAAAAACAATTGTTCATGTAACTTTTTGTCTATTTTTGGACTCTCCATCAAGCACCACTAATCTATTTTCCTATCTTTAGGTCAATACCACACTCTTGCGATTATTACAATTTTGTCATAATCTTGAAGCCCAGAACATAAGTCTTCTGACTTTGATTCTCATTTTCAAGATTGTAGAAAATGGCTATATCTATAATTGGGAAGTGAACAATATTATCATTTACTCTGGTGTTTTAATTGCAGTTTTAAACAGGTCTACACTGGGATACATATATTTTTGCCTGATTCAATCAACAAGATCTCACATTGTCTTTCTACTCAAAAAAGGCTTTGCCATGTCAAACTGGGTTATAAATATATCTACTTGGTGAGTAGTGCAGAAAAGAACAAAACACTAGTGAGATTTTGACTATATCAGCATAAATCCTTAAATTTTACTTGATTGAGAAAATCAGGATCCACTGCGCGTTATATGTAATAGTATACACTTCGTAAAATAAATATTGCCTCTGTGCATGTGAATTTGGAGAAAGATAGAGGAAGACACTTGAGATTGTTAGCGGGAAGATGCAGTGGCATGCATAAAAAGAAGGGGACAAACATCTTTCCACCTAAGAAATTTACATTTTTAGGAAAGTCCAGAGTTAACTGCAGGCTCTCCCCTGTCTCCTGACACTTATCTGTTATGATTTTGCAGTCACTGTTCTCTTCACTTCTCCCTGCTATTTAGCATCAATATTGACCCTAGTGTCACCTGGGAGAAATGAGCTGCTCAGATGTCAGCAGTCTCTTCACTGCCCCAAGGCTTGGGACTTGCCCTTTGCTCCTCATTTAAAGTCTTTGAGATTCTAAGTTTCAGTTTTTTCTTCTCTATTCCCCATGGCCATACTTTTTTTTTTTTTCCCCCAGAGTCTAGACCTTGGACTCAGAGGTCCTTCCCAGTTTAAAGCATAGAAAGATATTTTTCCCCATTTCTCTTTTTAAATATTTCTTTGGTTATTACTGTAGGAAATTGGGGTTTGGGTAGGTTAGAAACATGGATTCAAGCCACCAGGGCAAAGCCAATCACCCATGTTTTGTTTGTATAAGGAAATATTTTCATATAGAATTAAAGAACTACCCATTATAATTTCCAAACTTTCATGCATGTTCATACTTCGATCAAAGAGAAGAAATTGTTTGGCTATAAACTTTTTTTCTGTAGTGAAGATCACTCATCTTTAATTATAAGCAATGATTTTTTTTAAAGAATCATGTTGTTGAATATATTTTGATTTAATAACCTAATAAAACTTGCTATGTATAAAAAAAATCATTGTGGCTTTCATAATGATGGCTATAAAGTAAGTAGTAGTCAATAGTTAGTTGGATTCCCCGAGGCCCTCAGGATTCATTATATCTAGGAATTAGGACCCCATCTCTTAAATTATCTTTTAATGTGGACACAAAGTCACATTCTGTTTTTATTTTCTTATTTTTATTGGTGCATTGTAAGCATACATCATGATGAAGTTTAGAGTGATAGAGACATACATGCACACAGCACTTGGTACGCCTCCCCCCAACTCCCATCGGGCTCCCTCACCCTCCCTGTGCACAACATTGAGATTGACATTGGTAATTTTGTTTATATACATCATGACCATTGAAGTGTCACATTCTAAGAAATACTATTCATTTGCTCATGAGCAAAGGCAGCTATCTGAATTCATCACTGGCCTTCAGGAAAAGCATCATAATTGTTACTAACTATAAATGATGAAGTTAAGCTGACTTAATCTCTTCAGGAAAGTTCACTTACTTCTTCAACATAAGCTGATTTTCTGTTTGCTTAGTTTCTATGGTGATTGTATGCAGTCTCAATAACTTGGCATTCAGTTAAAAGCGGCCTTATATTTTACTTTAGACTTAGGGTTATGCAGGTGGGGTAGTGGGATGAGTGTCTTCCCAGCTCAGTGCATGTCTATTCAACCTTTTGTGCCTTACACATTGCTTAGCAGATCTTAGACATGAGTGGATGTTCAGGATGCATTTCCTGCAATAAGGGATAAGGAAAAAATGGGGTTATGGAATATGTAGATATGGTGTCAGAGTCTCTGCAATTCACTCCATATGTCAAGGAAGATAAGCCTGGTGTCAGGAAGGATACATGGTAAAAGTGGCATTTGGGCACCTCTTCTAGTAGTGGTGTGTAGGAGGAATGAGGAGAACAGCACATGATAGCAGTAGTACCGGGTATCAGGCT